>JAVFBZ010171735.1:0-16360 GCA_032466195.1 Katharina tunicata | reverse complement strand
ACCGGCTACTATCCGCCATTTTTGAAAGGTGACAGTCGTTCTGGAACATTGACTACTGAATTTAGCCTAGAGAGCTCCCTATATGTTGTCGACTTTAATGGCATAAGAATACCGTCTCTCTCACTACCTTCACTTTATACACTGTGTACGTGGGAAAAACCCGCTGGCGGTTATCTTGAAAAATTACCTATACATTTTACCTATGGATAAAAATAAATCAGCGCAAAAATACCAGCGATTCCTGCGAAAATGCTGGATATACTACTGACGTTCAGGACTATAAAAGAACACTGATTTCATTGATATTCTCATCATATTGAGACTCTACACTCTCTGGCAAGATACAGATTGGTGAGTTTATTCATTTTATTTCGCTGGCAGATCAGGATCTGTATATGCTTAAAGGTTATTATAGCGACCCCTGTGCGCGCACTTCTGTTGATAGTGGTGACGAATTTCTCGCTGGAAGGCCGTATGGTGGCCTTGCGGTTCTCCGGCGAAAATCGTTTGATTTGGCAGTGAACGTTATTAATTTACAATGATGACAGGCCCTTAGGCTACAAAATCAAATCATCTGAAAATTAATCATGTTTGTTTATACATGTGTATATGCCTGTAGACAACTGTGAGAATTTTGAATCGTTTACAGTCTTTCTTTTCCAGAGTAAATTCAATCTGTTGTTTTGTCATTCTAACTTTGAAAAAGTTCCTTTATTTACACAGTACACATTTAGTATACCTTTAGTTATACAGTATACAAAACATACCACTTGATCTGTTTTTTTCCTCCAGATTATATTAGCTGACAATACTAGTCTTGAGTTTTGGAGTGTAAGTAATACTTGCCTATGCAATTTCTAGGAGACTACTAACTGCCAATCTCATGAACAACATATAAGCTATATTAATGTATTCTACAATGGCGTTGTATGCTCCCTGAAGCGTACCAGTCAAACGTTTACTAAAACAATATAAAAATTGTGAATATTCTGTTCCAGACTTGAAAGATTATTTCAGTGAATTGTGTGATCTTTCCATATAAACCTATTTATTTTATGGAACTCAATCGGCAGGCCTAGACAAGGTCAGTTGTTTGACGCAATGCCTGTTCCGGTCAAGGCTTAAATGCGCTCTACGTTTCTGTCGTATCATTGAACTGCAGATAAGCTGGCCTCTAAATTTGCTCTGAACACACACATAATTTGTATACTGATTGAACTGAATGTTTATCCCCCACACTGTGTTGGGGTGGCTCAAATGGTTCTAATAATATTACCAACATGTGGAAAGACCATTTTAGTACCTTCTTGAATAGTGTAAATACTGGTAGAAACAAGAATGATTTTGGCGATATTCTCACATTGGACGTACATACGGAGTCGCATTTTATGTAAATGTACATAATATAATTGCTGACCTAAAATGTGGCAATGCTGGAGGAGAAGACAAGCTTGCAGGTGAACACTTTAACTATGCATGTCCCCAAATTTCTCTGATGTTAAGCCTGCTTTTTGATGTTAAGCTTGCTCAGGGTTTCGTCCCCCACTGCTTTGGCGGAAGTTATTCTTATTTCAATCTCCCAAAATAAGACTAGGGATCTGTCTAGCCCGGATAGACCCATTGCCTTAACTACTCTTATATATAAACTATTGGAACATGTTAAGACCGCACGATGTAAAAGCGTCCCATGTGACAACCAGTTTGGTTTAAAACATCCCCATTCAACTAACATGTGTCTGTTTTCCAAGAAATTGCAAGAAATTATCTGTGTAATAGCAGCCCCGTATTCGTCTGCTTTCTGGATGCGCGGAAGGCTTTTGATCGTGATTGTCATTGATCTCTGTTTAGAAATTTGCTACACCGGGGTGTTCCGATCTATTTGGTACGCCTCTTAGTTAACTGTACGCCAAGCAACAATATTCTATTCAGTGGGCGGGTGTGACAACAAATGGTTTTCGTGTTTCTAATGACGTTCGGCATGAGGTCATGGCATCACTCTTTAAAGGGGAAGAAAAGAAGAAAGTGAGAGAGCCTGTGTAGATAGACTGTAGACATCGGTGTTAAGAATTGGGATTCATGGTATGTCCATTGCTTGCATCATCTTGTTAGAGCCAAGTGGTCTCTAAAATTGTATGGGGGACTTTTCCTGTCACATAGGAGATACCTCTTTAAAATCTACTATTCAATAATTATTCATTTTTAGTAGCAAAAAATACAGTATGCTCCTTATAACATTGAGAAACAATCATTGTGAAACAATTTTTATAAAGAAAATTTGTTAAGTAATAGCTAATGTAAGAGACCCAAACAATATGGCAAGAAAAGTCCATCATGCAATTTTTGAAACCAATTGGCTCTAATAGGATACTGAAAGTTATCCACACACACAGAGCACTATATTCATAACAGCTGTGGCTAGTCCATCTACTCGGGCTCACTTTCATTTTTTTGTTTTCTTGTCCTTTAATGCGTAAACAGATGACCTCAGAAAACGGCTAAACACTACCAATATTGATAGTCGTATGGGACACGTTTCTCTAAAGAAACTTTCCTTTTGCAGAAGGCCTTATTTATATGCCTTATTGGTCCGTATATTTAATCTCTGCAGAAACTTCTTAATGTTTGCCTCAAATAATCGAGTAAACACGACAACTTGTACAACTCTACGAGATCTGTTTGCATGCTATTTCATCCAAAGAATGTGAAATACTCGAAACTCCGGTCATCGGTGTTACAGCCTCTTTTTAAGCCAATAAGCGGACCCGCTAGTTTTCTGTGTACATATTATATTGACAAGAAAGTGTTTAGTATGATTTATACGTTGCCCACTGTATATTATTGCCGTTTTATACGAAATCTGTTATAATAGGTAGACGTTATATTAATATTATTTATATCGTAGTTGATTTTTACATTACTGCTGCATATTGATTGGTTCTCCAACGATGTTCGATTTCTTTGGCTTCATGTTATATTGTTGTTATATTGTTAATAACCCACCCGTTCAGATTTAATTGTCGCACCAATGTATGGTAAGACCCAACATACTGCTTGGTTATCAGTAATGGTTAAATGTCACAAATTAAACAATTGACCACCGTGGTCAACTGTGTCAATGGCGGGTTTTCAGTTGAATGGTTCCTTGATGTCGAGTGTGTAATCATGTTCAGAGTGTTATGTGTCACCACGAGTTCAACCAGAGAATTGGAAAACAGCGATTGTTTGACAGTAATTCACTGTACAAGTATTTCCCTCGGCAAAGACTTGAAAATATACCAGGATACTTCAGTCACATTTGCTCCAACGACAATTGCTTTCTAAAAATCTTACTTACTCGGCGATTTGATCCGGGTTACTGAGAACGATTTCTGTCGTCAAAGGCGATAATCTTTGAAACAGATGTCATCCGATTGGACTGAGAGCATTTGTCGTTGGAAATGTCATTGAACAAGCGTCATGAGATCGGGTGTTTCTTTAAAAACGACATTCACTTACTGGTAATCTTAACAGGCGTAAAAGTGAACAGGTAAGGCGAGGTTAAAGCTTCATAGAAAAACATATAACATAATTTTTAATATAGACATTTTCGTCTCGATACAACGTCCCGTTATAAAAGCCATTGATGCACTGCCATTCATTTCAAATAGTATTTTCGAAAGTAGTTTTGTTAGCAATATATAAGATGTTGACAGTCACCCCAAAACGACAAATATATTTTATATAATTTATTTCATTCAGTTAGAAGAAAATCTCCCATCAAAATGAAGACCACTATTGCTCTGTGCTTTATAATCGTCTGAGCGGCTTTTATCTCTGAAGGTAAGTAAATTGTACTTATAACAACATTTTACCATTAACAACAGGTTTATTCGGAGGACATTGATATGACGAAATCAGGCGTTATAACTAAAACAAAAATCACCGATCTACTATCAATATTTCACCTTATCTATATTTGACCTTTTTCTAACTTTGTTGCATTATTCTGGTGTTTTCTGTTCTCTAGGCGAAGCGACAGGTGAAACCGGTCTTTTCATCTGCGATAGCTGGGATTACAAGTACTCTAAATGTTACGTGGGTGCTCGCGTGCGCATGGCCACTGTTCAAGTCAGACGATCTACATCGGCATGTAAGCTAAATTACAGCTTTGGTTGGCGGCGTTCCTACATCTGGGTGAACCATGGCCGTCGAGCTACCTTCCTCGTCGTCTTCAAGTAAAGAACACACCTGATAGGCGAACACACCAACATGCTATGCGATAACGTCTACATTGATAAATTTCTGGTCAATTAATAATATTTAACTACCAAACGAATGCTGTAATACGAAAGTACCATTAGTTATGTACATCTGTGGTAACATTTGGATTACAATGATGTTAAGATACTTGCTTAATCACTGTTCTTTCACCTACGTATATCTACTTCAATTCTGTACACTCTTTTATATTCCTGATGACGGCATAACCTGACACCGAAATATATAGAAATATCACAATGAACTCAATCTTCTGAGTTTCATTCGTATTAGCGTATGTTACACTTATATGTGATTCTACTGGAAAATTAGATATCTTGTGCATATACAAACCAACGTTTTATGAATAACCGCTTTTGCATTATATTTATACAAATACCGTTATAAAGCATTTGAATGTGAACTGATTTATGCCTGATAACAATAAAAGTATCTGTATTGACACATCGCTTGAAAAAAAAAAACAAAGGATTTGTTATCCACAAAATGTTTATTTGTATGTCTCATCAATTTCCAATGCCTCCGAAAGGTATCATCTTGTGTATATCCTTTCTGGATACAAAGTGATTCTTTATTTCAAGATTGATTGTTTGTTTGATTGGGGTTTTACGCCATACTGACTGTGTGAAAGCCAATTGGATGAACGAAACCACCGTAGACTTCACCGACAACAAAGACAACACAGGGCGAAAACAGGACGCCACAAGTATCAGCTTTCTGATGCCCCTTTGCGCGGATATCTGTTTTACAAATACCAGGAACGTCTCCTGATGAATCCAAATTAGGCATTTTTTTGCGCCTTTGCAGGTTCGTGAAGTAAAGTGAAAAATGGTGTCAACGCTTGGTCAACGACATGTCGACTATGCCAAGGGTATATTCTATAATACGGTTGCATGAACGTTTATTGTTCATATCTTTACGAGAATGACAAATCGGTCCAACATAAGTTGAACCCACTACTAACAATCTATGTCTAAACACGTTTAGATTATGAGGTAAAGCTTTTACGGCCTTTTATGACCAGGTAGAAACCTTGAAACATGTCTCTGTATGTTTTTTAGTTCGACCGAAAGGTATGACAGATGTCATCGTTAATAAAACGGAAACATGCTCATTACGACGAAAACGGCTGACATTCTTGACGGGACGGCGACTGAGGTCTAATTGTTCACTGTGACTTCACATTATATTTTACTGGGAAACCTTAGATTATATTGTGTATTTAGTTTTAGAGCCTCTAACTAAATGTAATACCTGGACAAAATAAGACTTGCGGCAATTGGTCAGCCATTGGAGAAACCAGCTGTAGTCTAATTGAAGTCAAATGATTGTTGGCTCTAAGCTTAAGATGATTTTTGGTTTCTCCAACATACTGTTTCAGACACTTTACAAGTGTTGATGGATGCCACAGTTTAAAACATCTGCCAAATGATAAACATTTCTAGTTTGTTCCTCGACGAGCTTACATCTAGTCTTCATACGTTTTGAAGACCTTTTTGAAAATATCACAGAGTGGTTCTAGTGTTTTCGTACATGCAGGCACAGATTCTGTAAATTGGACTACATTAGAACACCCCTGTTAAAGTGAAATTGTCATCTTTGTAGCCTGTAACATCTAAATATTCTACACTATAGCTAGGCTGAAAATTAGGTTAAATTTTAATGTTTGGATCATGTTGGTTTAAAACAGAGATAAATAGAGTTAGATCATCTTTGAAATGCCAACATAGGACAAATATATCATCCAAATATTTAAGTTACATCAGGGGCTGTTTACCACATTTTCCAAGGGATTCTTTGGGACTGAATATTTTGCCGATGACACGGCCATTTATTTGCTGGTACACTCGACCATATTGAACTCGAAATCATTACATTTTAATCTGAGTTCGAACAGTTTTAGTACCTCAGTAGTGGGACAGTAAAATGTATCAATAAGCATTTCTCTTCCAGCGTTCCAAAGGAAGAACGGAATTTAAAATGTCTATAATCTTATGACCAGTTTGCACAACTGTTTAGCTATTGGTGATATCAGCTGTAATCTGATGTAACTCAAATGGACGTTGGCTTTAATCCTAAGAGGATTTTTTGTTTTTCAAGATATCTTTACAAGCAACACAGTTTAAACCTTTTTCAAACATAATAAACAGTTCCAGTTTGTTCATATGCGAAGAAAATTCTGGCTTACGTCTAGTCTACACATGTTTTGAAGAGTTGCCAGACAATATTGTGGGACCCTTTCTCAGTGCCACACAGGCTATGATCTCTCTGTAAACAAGCTTATATTTATGCTTTTGTACAGAGCTTCCAGTGTGAAATATGCTCCGCAGCCGGTCCATCGACAATATGGTGTTGCTACAAGGAGTACAAATGCTGTTTGATATGGAACACGGATTAGTATACAGTATCTCCGCTGTTACATAATACCAAAGGGCAGGGTAAAAATAGGAGACAATCTGTGGTCGGTGCTTAAGGCTGTATGAGATATGTTGCCACATTTCCGTTGATCAACTAAAATATAATTAACACTAATCTGTTTCTGATTCGATTTCTAATGCTTTGTTAATACTCCATTTAATATGTCATACTGGCTGCACAAGTGACCTATCCAATAATCCAGCCGTTGTTTAGTGATGTCTGATTCGTTAGGGAGTTCAACCTGTAAATGCGTACATGACCAGATAGAGCCGAGAAAAGTAACTGTTTGACACGTTCGAGGATGACGAGTTTTGACTTGAACTGTCCTTTAGTCCAGAATGTCAGCCGATAATCACTTATTCTACCACCCACATTCTATCACGCCAGGCTATCGTTGAAATAAAACCCAATTTTAACTTCTATGACTTGACTGGTTCGGTCGGGTTAAGACCTAAGTACAGCGATCCTAAAGAAATAATGATCTCAGGGTGTACCTGTTCATATGATATTCGTCAGGTTCACACAACAAAAAAAAAAACAACACATAAATAAAATAAGAAAGAGAAAAAAAAAACCCAACAAAACAATCAGAAACAAAAGTAGAAACATATAAATGTTTATTTATCATCAGTGTTAGTCCCTATGAATGTAGCACCTACAGTGTAATAAAATGTTACAAAATGTATCGCGAAGTGAAAATATCCACAAGGTAGTTTTTGTGTATAATACGTTATCTAGAGTAAAGTTTACTAACATGTATTGTAGCCTGGGATATTTTAAAGTTATCATGGTGTAAAAATCCTGCTATAATAATAGCTATAGTGTTATCTAGCATCGAAAAGTCGTAGATTGTCTGCGTTCTACCCAGTTTTCCTCCAATATTAAAGCTGGCTAATGATCTATAATGGAGACTTATATAGTCATGCTGATCTAACATCGTTAAATAAACAATAATCCAAATCCAAATGGTATTTCTGAAAACGTGACACTGGAAAACATTTTCTGTTAAACCAATATAATCAATATCATGGTTTTCTATCGATCCGCATTGACCCCAATTTGATTCCACGGCGGATGTATGTTTGGTTCAACCGGTTACAGTCAGGCCGGCCGAGAAGTTCACTGGACCAGAGAGATGAACATTTTCTGTACACCATTCATTGTGATTAAAACATCAGAGTTTTCTTATACTTGACATAAACTCGTTTGATTACTGCTTTCGTTTCATTGTTGCTCGCTTACAGCAGCCCCGTATTAAATGACGACCGTTATCTTAAGAAACTACCGAGGAAAATAAAACACAGCGTTCGATGTCCTGTAGATGAAAAGCTTTATTACTCTACCCTTTGTATTAATGTATTAATTTGATTAGTGGTGTTTAACGTCGAACACAATAATATTTCACACATATGACGACTTTGCGTTGCCGGTGTATGCTGGTAAATCGGATAAAACTCTTAAAACCCACCCAACTATCGCCACGCCGATCCTAAACTTCGTCGTTATTACGGTTTGAAGATTAAATATATATGTTTTATTATAGGGATTTAGATGAACATAAATATATCTGGTCTGCATGAAATAAAACAGTTACAGGAACAACATTTAGGACAATACGTAGCTATTAATCGCCATATTTGTTGACAAGATTCTTTAGTATAGGCAATTGATAAAAAAAGCACCAACGTCTTTATTGACAACGCACAAACAATCAGCGGGTGGATAGGTGGGAGACTAATGTGCCCTGGTTTTCTGCGTTGAACACACAAGTTAGCCGATTTGTTCTGATGTCCTGATTTTGCCCTGTAAATGTGTCATGGCGTCTCCTGTGTTGCCAGCGTTTTATTGGGTGTTTTCCTCCTCAGATTGGGATGGCACGGCGTTATATGAGTCAAACAACATTAAGTACGGCGGAAAAAGCGAAAATCAAACAAACAAACAAACACAAATAATCACAAGATTGACAATAAATAAATGTAATATATTACAATTTCTATTCCCCAAGAGTATTTTTTGTCTGTGTTTTAATTGTCAACTCGAGATATGCGTTATAAATTTATTAGTGGTCAAACCCCAATAAATCCAGGTGGCAATTTAAATCACGTCTATCGACAACAAATAAAATTAATTCTATCGATTTATTTGACTCTCCCTTGACCCCACTTTGTTTCGGTAGGCTGGGCTAAAATCTGAGTATATGTGTCTCCAAAGGCTTGTAATAACCATTGACCTAAATATACAGTCAAGCAAACAGTGGAAACATATCTATAGGCAATTGATGTTAATGTGCATCGCAGGAAAGTTCTCTTGGTTGGTATGACTCATTCGTAGATACAAAGCCAATTACTGGTTTACGGTCACCCGTCTCGCCCAGATGAATACCAGAAAGAATAACTGGACTTGGCTGAACTTATACGAGAATCAGACCTACGAAAATGTAACCAATTAATGGATTTTTTTTTAGAAAAGAGGCAGCACTTTATCCAGCAAAGTTATCAGCAAATTTCTTCTAAGGTTTCTAATAATTACACGTATTAATGAAGATGAGATTGTTAACGAACAATCTGGCTTTGATAGAATACACTACATTTGCATCGAACTGCAAACATGATTTATAATTAACCTGAACAAACTGGACAATAAAACACATTGCATTTAAATAATTTTGGGTTATTTGAATAACGGAAAACTTCCTGTTAACAACATGTCCAGTTATTGTTATAACAAATAAGAAAAATAAACAAAACCGTGTAAACTTACGTCACTGGTGTGTGTTGTTATTGGGCGATTTGCCTCAATTTCTTCCTATATTATAAATGGGCGAGAAACTGCGAAATCGGCGAGGTTATATGACGTCGGTGCATTCCAACAGTAGGAAGCTACTCAACACAATCAAATCATGCGAAAATCTTCAAAGAAAACAACCGCTGTGAGAATGATATGATCCGTGTTGTCACAGTCCTTGTGTGATAAGCACACAACCTGATTGCTCTGGTCAGTTCTGGTCAGCTTTGAATGAATATTGAGGTGCTTTAAGTGTTTAAGTGAGATCACAGATAAATGATGGATGTAGTGTGTCACCAATGCGGTTTTGAATAAATGAGAGGTGATTGTCAGGATCTGTCGTAATTTGTTGTAGAAGCTGTGTTATACAGTCCATGCAAAGCAATAATTTTGTGAAGACGTGATATACAAAATGTGTAAGCATTGGTCCACGAGAATAGAAACAATTTACGGCGGTGGAAAAGGCAAACCATCTTATAGATAAACATTGACAAACAAACTTGAATGAAAATAATTTTCTGAAATAGCTCTGAGCGAAGCCAGAATGACCTACGACCTTCACAGCTTATTAAGATAAGGAGGCCTCAAGTCACTAAATAAAACACTTACATCTAATAGGAGTTCATTTGAAAAAAGCATTTACTTTAAGGATTTAAAAAGATCAGTTATCTCTTATGGCCATTTATTTCATTGACAAGATAGGGTAGAACCCAGAAATCCCTCGACCTGCTGCTGGTAGCTGGCAGACCAACCCACATTCCGTCCGGGCGCCTGTTTCAACTCGCGAATTCAAGTGAGTGGGGTGTGTGGAATGGGCGCACACTGTATAAGTGTGGGATCTAGACAACTCCTCACCGGAGGCCCTGTACGTACGATACGCCGTACTTAAGATAATTTCACTTTGATAACAGCGCGCCAGACAAATGGGCGAAGGAAACCACCCTAAACGGGAATTTAACAACAGAGGACACCACAGTTCATTTACTGGAAGAAAAACAGGACACTGCAACAAATCGGCTTTCTTATACCGGAGAGCACAAGAGCACGAAAATCCGGCCAACAACGGATGATTTAATACCCCGTGTATGATGCCGGTTTTATTAATATACATGTTTTGACGTCATACTTTTGTTTCTTTAGTTCTTAGTTTCTTTAGTTACGACCAGGCTGAGCCTCTGCATATCATCGGATGAACATAGAGCTACGAGACCAGTAAACGAAATATAAGCCGGAACACAGCCAGTTATTAGTGACACAAACACAGGACATCAGCTTGTTCCACTGATCATGTCAATTGGCTACTTGCTTGTCTTTTACTTCCATTGAATAAATCCCGCATGACTGACGACTGTAGCGGCCGTTATTACCAGACTCAACGAGATGACAAAAGAACTGATTCAGGTAGACAAAACGTTGTCTACGATAATTTGTTCTTTGGCGTGTAATTGATGAACAATTAATTAAAAAGATGGTGTCCCGATCTACCAGCCTAAACTATTGTGCCGAAGATATAGTGTATAAGTGCACAGTTCAAGAGTGCCGGAAACAAGATGCTTTACAAGTACCACATGAAAAGATCACCGTATGGTAAAAATATGTATATATGCTCAGCACTTCAGAAAACCTGTTCACGTCTAGCCGGATAGGCAGCCAAATACATGGTATGGTACTTTATTTTATGGAGCGACTGATTCTCAACGGCCCCTTTCAACGCTGTTTTTATATTTTATTGACCGACTCGTATATTGACAATAACTAAACTCTTTAATATACCAAGTGTTGAGGACAGCTCCAGAAGGTCTAATCTGTTGGCAACAGTCCACCAGCCTCGCAGCGGTCAACTAACACAATAACCCACCCCCCCAAGCCAAAAGATAACAAAGAAATGTTAGACCTTAAATCTTAAATGCTATTCCGCTAAGTCGAAGAGACGAATGGCCAAAATGTCACGTAAATTACACTGCATTCAATAACACTACCCAACACACCAGGATGGTGCATGCATCGTTAACATTTTTACGACAATAGGTAGATTTGAACCATAATTAACCAATTTACCCAAAATACACAAAGAAAGTAATTATGGTCTCAACAAGAACACACATACTTACTACATTCGCACTTTCAATTTCAAGAAAAATAGAAATATCATGTTTTATTGAAGTTTTGACAACTCGGTTTTAATATAGCTCGGACAAAAGGACACTTGAACATACATACATTTCCAATTTATATGTACACAAAGAAAATGAACTATACTTTGATTCAGTTCACTGAGCATCTTTGTAGAAATACCTTTTCATCAGGAAAGAATTTGCCATCCTTTGTTATTGACAATTGTGTAAGTGTACATGCATTCAAACCGACGCGTGTGTGACGAAAATGCTGAACTGAAATTATTGGTCAAACTAACTAATGCGCACACACAGCTAACAAAACAGAAAACGTGCTTATGCTATTTGAATAAAAGTATTTGAGTCATTTGACGACAATCAACACATGGTTTACGGGGTTTCAGAAACTGTAAACGCCATTTTCGTTGTATATGAACTGAACTGGTGCCAAACACACAGTGTATGGAAATTACTTTACTGTTGGATTAACGAGAAACACTAGCCTAATGCAGATCCAATGTAGTCCGTTCCAATTCGACTATCTATTGGTTGTTTTTGTCAAATTGACCTTTGGCAAACCAATTGAATCAGTTATTATCTAACAAAGGCAGCTTACTGACGTGACTGAGAAATAGAATTAAATAATCAAAATTGTGTACATTTCAGATATATACTTTTATAACTGTCTTAAAATTGATGGTCCTTGTTTTAGCTACATCTTGATTTCCCGTCTTACATTTTCGCCGACCTTCACTTTTGTCTATTTTAACGACGGTGGAGGCGCGGGAAGTCCACCACCAAAGCCCCATCCAGTGTTGGAATGGACTGTAAAAGAAAAGAGAGAAGGTACATTTCATTGGTGTTAGTATATTTTTTTATATAATTCCATGTGGCTGGAGATTCCTGTGCCGTGGTGTTTTCTGGGCTGAGAGGCTTAAAGAAACAGATTTCTTGTGTTGTCCTGTGTTTCGTCATAAAAACGTCCTGTGATATGTGTGGTTAAGGGTGGTTCCCCCCACCCTCGGGCTGGCACGCCGCCATATGAGAGAAGCAGAACCACAATGAAACAAACTTTATCTTGCTATTTAAGAACTCAAGAACATCATGTGGGAATATCTTGTTTAAGCGCCATAAAGAAGGTGGGTATATTGATAAGCGACGTTTCGGCCTAGATGCTAAGACCGTCTTCAAGCATTGATTACAAATCTCAACATAGGGATTGAGATTTGAGAATTGAGTTGAGATTTGTTATCATTGCTTGAAAGCGATATTAGCATCTATAGGCCGAAATGTGGCTTAGCAATATACACATGTATTCAGAAGTTGAAATTTATCTTAGTCATGTTTTTGTTAGAATTTGCAAACTCAATTCTTTAAGTATTTGAGTTCCTATTTAATTTAATTTAATTTAATTCTGTATTTATTTAAAGAGGATTGCACACAGTCCAAAACTACTTGGTGGTCTCCTCAAAATAAACATTAATACAACAATAATGATAAAATAGAATAGAGTTCCTATTTGCAAGAACTGTTAGGGATAAAGGATTAAGATATAGTTAACATTGATTAATGATAAGTACACAGACATGATATTGTCATCTTATTAGCAATTATTCTATGACGCAATTCGCAGTCCTGTTTAATTAAATGGATAACAGTTTTGAAAAAAATGTTGAATTCATCCGATATGCGTTCACCAATATTTTATCGATTGTTTATTTTTCTTCTTTACAGGACAAGTTGTTTAATCAACTCGACAATTTCACCATCAAGTTTATTCAGGTAGAAGTCGAAGAAACGGCAATTACCTGCCGATTGTTTTTGATCTCAATATAAAGCGGTTTAACATACATAACCCGTAATTGTATGGATTTTAGTTACACTAAAACTCAATAATAAGGAACAACGAAGGGATCTTTTGTGACTACAGATATATTTTTTATAATAATATAAGTAGTCGGAACGGTATGTTGATACCTTCGTGGTTGAGACTGTTTAGAAATATATCGTTGAGTTAACCGACAAATAATGCTATCACGCTTAATTGTAAAGAACTGAATATCAGTACAGATATTGTCTCTTACAGATGTTGATGGCGAATAGATGAATTGACTTACTTATGGTGGCTAGCTTAACGCACTTCCCCTCTTGTCCTTCGTTCTGGTAACTGGCACCAAGAGCATTGCACAGGTCCTCGGGTGTTCCGATAAGACCCGAGGGAACGGTATATTCACAATATAGACCATTGCTAATCCATCCACCCTGACATCTGGAAGTTTCTTGCAATGCTGAAACATAGGACACGAGGGGGAGTAATGTATACATTGTTTAATTTTATGGTAGTAACGTTTAACTTCCGGCTGGTTTTTGGCGCTTGTTATTTTAAATGAAAATACAGATCATAAAAAAACGCTTTATATTTTTACTGATCAATCACAACTTGGTGGGGAAGTCCAGATGTTTATGATAGGTAAAGATGTTATGGCTTTGTACGCTTAACGGTTCTGTGGAAGTTGTTATCAAACTCATTTTTACACTGTAAAGAAATTTCTAACTAAATGAAGATTAAATAATTAAAAGCTTAAACAAACTCACCTGTTGGCGATAATCGGGAATGGAATGTCAGAAGGTAAACAAGAAAGAAAAAGACTTTGAACATAATGAAATAGAAGGCAATGTCAAATCACTAAGTTATTCATCTCGAAACATTCGTTCGTTCCATCAATATGAAATACTAATCCTTGATTCGAGATTGCTCATGTCAAATTGTCATGCTTGAATGTACACCTGAGGCTTTCAGCGATTTCACCTAACCACTTCCGATTTGTAAAGTGTATGAAAGTCTATAGAATGTTTGAGCTGTACATATATTTAACACTACAAAGATTGTTCATTGTGTCCCTTAACAATTTTCAATTGACAGGACAGTCACGAGGAAAGAATTTTTACCATTAATATCTGCTAATGGGATGTCTATTCAAATAGTTTATTCGACTGTATCTAAGAGCAGCTTATTTCTTTGTGTTAATATTGGAAAATTGCAGGAGGAGTGTTGAAGGACATCTGTTTTCATTTCGTTATAATTTGTTAGAACGGTCACTTTTCAGGACTTCGTGGGTTTATATCTATATATTTTTTAAAGAGAAATAACACTTGCACGACTAATTTAAACCGACATATCATCATCATGTTCTAGATAAATTCCCAAAGACAAGTTTCTGGATAGATCTTGATCCGGAGTTGTTATCAGTAACCTACAGGCATCTCGAGAAAAGGTTATAGGACCTATGATATGGATGGTGCATGGAGAACAAGTGGTGAATATATGGCACACCCAGATATCTAGGTACATGTTAGTACAATCTAAAAATAATATCATGTAGACTTGAAAACATATTTTACATAGAATTGCAGGGTATATTTGATGGTCACAACTCTAACATTGAGTTTTAAGTTGAAAAAGAAAACTGAACGTATAGTTTAAATACCGGTAGAATTGCCCTGTGTGTGTGGATCGAAACAGATGATATACGAGTCCTTGTTATGAATATGTTTGTCTATGAATTCTTCAAATTAACAGGGGAATGTAGTAACTATGACAGAAAGCATAATGTGTTAAATTCGGTTAAAACTCAGAGTTTCCAGGCATTCAAATAATGGGATCAGTGACCGGTAATCTTGAAGGTAACGTGAAAACACGTTATGCTCTCTGTGGGAGAAAAATTAATGGCAGTAGATATGTTGCAATGTACCAACATATGTGATGTTGACCTTCTTTACAATCGACAAACACAATTTCTTGAAAACTGTTTAGAAATGTATAATGGAATTCAGAGAGAGGCACGATCCAAAACTCATTGAAATATTAAATCAGGAGCGGTTTGATAAATCCAACAATGAATAACAATTTACTGTTACCAGAAGTGAAAAATCTTGTAAATGTATTGTGACGTCTTCTATGTTGCCAGCATTGCTTATGTTCGTTTCCTTAATCCACTAGCTGGCACGACGTTCTTAACCTAAATAACATTAAGATAAGGAGGAAAAATTCAAGTGGTTTATGTAAGTTTTCCACTTTCGTCGACACAAAGAAAATACAAAATAGTGTATTGAAAACGTTAGAAGCGCAATCGAATTTCATTTAACAAATTTGCGTTACAGTTTTGCGAGATTTAGTCATATAGCGCTGATTGAATTATCATAAGACATACTTCACCATGGGCCTAAATTTGACAGTTGATTGATTAACCAGATTAAGGCGTTTTTTCCTTTATTAGGACGCCTTTCAGTCAGCAGACGCTTTGGTAGTATTTTACCTATAAATGGAAACCCATAATACAAAAAGTTATTATTATAGCACACAAAACGATAAACGTTTTTTGTGATGAATCATTTATATGGCACCTAGGCTAAGCCCAGATTTGATATCAACTCAAAAAAATCTGTCCTTTTTCTTGCGTAAGGTGACCAGTAACCGGATGACCAGTTACCAGATGACCAGTAACCGGATGACCAGTAACCGGGTGACCAGTAACCGGATGACCAGTAACCGGATGACCAGTAACCGGGTGACCAGTAACCGAATGACCAGTAACCGGATGACCAGTTACCGGATGACCAGTAACCGGATGACCAGTAACCGGGTGACCAGTAACCGAATGATCAGTAACCGGATGACCAGTTACCGGATGACCAGTAACCGGATGACCAGTAACCGGATGACCAGTAACCGGGTGACCAGTAACCGGATGACCAGTAACCGGGTGACCAGTAACCGGATGACCAGT
>JAVFBZ010171724.1:0-14433 GCA_032466195.1 Katharina tunicata | reverse complement strand
GGAAGAGTATAATTTTCGTTTAGTTGGTATTTTGAAAGATACCGAATTTATTAAAAAGACATGTTCATGTCCGCAACATCCAGTGAAATCATTTTGAGTTCAGAATTATACCGAAAAGGCATTGTAAGTATGATTATGAGATAAAGTGTAAACGTAAATTAAAAAAAAATACGCTAAGTGGGATTACCGTATACATCTGCATCGTCCTCTATTTCCTTAGTAGAACTTTTGTTATTGGAATGTTAGCCACATGACCGACTGATAGAGTAGGTTATCTGTAAATGATACTCGATAGAGAAAAATCCTTAGGTAAAGTTAGCCTACAGTAACCGGAATAACCAGTTTGATGTGATTCACGTGAAAAGGCTATCATGAAAAAACAAATATTTTAGTTACCTATCCTGCGAAGCTATCTTTGCTCACGAACACAGGGCCATTTTATAGGTGTAGTTCAGACGAAGCAGGTCACCACAAGCCAGGACTTACAGTACCTTAATAGATAACAAGAGTGCGTGTTTATCGTCAGGTTACTTCAAATAAAGTTTCTCCTGTCATATAATAGCCTTAACATTTAACTATCAATGCACCGTGTTCTTAAAGAACTGTTGTGGTAGCTGATGTATCGTGATTTATATTATACCTATGCGCATTAGTGTACTGATACAGACTAGTGTTTTCCGATTCCGTATCAAAGTACTCTATTGATAGAGTAGGTTATCTGTAACTGATACTCGATAGAGAAAAATCCGTAGGTAAATTTAGCCTACAGTAACAGGAATAACCAGTTTGATGTGATTCACGTGAAAAGGCTATCATGATAAAAACTGGTATTTTAGTTGCCATTGCTTCGAAGCTGTCTTTGCTCACGAACACATGGCCATTCTATAGGTGTAGTTCAGACGAAGCAGGTCATCAAACGCCAGGACTTATCGTACCGTAAGATATAACAAGAGTGCGTGTTTATCGTCAGGTTACTTCAAACACACTTTCTTCTGACATATACAAGCCTTACCATTTAACTATCAGTGCACCATGTTCTTGAAGAAATGTTGATGTAGCTGATATATCAGGATTGATATTATACCTATGCGCGTTACTGTACTGATACAGACTAGTGTTTTCCGATTCCGTATCAAACTACTCTACTATACTACTCTAAATCCGTATCAGAATTCTCTGAAAGCCTGGACTACTTTAAGCTATAAAATTGGCCTCTGACCCTGACAAGCGCGACACGACGACTCTGTGTGAAGAAACTATAGAAAAAATAAATTAATCATACAATCATCAATATATTTGTCTTAATATTTTTTTAAGATTAAGAATAAAATGCTAAGTAGATAAAATAATAGTTGTGAGGAAAGTTCAGTTACAAACTTCACTATAAACGAAATGTTCACGTTAAGAAGTATTTGAGTAAAAAACACTTTGTGTATTCCAGAATTTCACCTCCCCAGGGTCATATTTATGATAAACATCACTTACATCAACCTCTCTCCAGGATAATTAAATTATTTTATTGGGCATAAAATAAAGAAATATCTTTTCGAAAGTAGATTAGTTGGTGGAGAGGTAATGAGTAACCCTACACATCTTAGAAAACAATGTTCCAGACAGCACACATTACATTTATGTTCCTTTTCTCCGGGCCGACCAAATTCTTTTCCGTAAATATTGTTTTTTACCAAACATGCTTATAATTATTTGAAATTGTGCTTTAGTTGTTCTAAGTGTTTTTCAATTTAATGCATCTTTGAAATAAACGATGTTTGATAAGAGCAACACGTTAGGAGAACTCTGAACGTAGATCTACATCAATGTTTCTGATGCCCGAGGAATGAGAAATCCTTTGCGAAGGGTGAATCAATGTTAAAGCACAAGCTTTTGGACTTCTAGTCTTCTAGCTCATTTGTCGAAGTATAAATTCCTGAAAAACACAGTGTTACACCAAATCACCTAGCTTGTTTGTTTATTACTTTCTCACCTATTTAGCTTACTATTTCGATCTGACGAATTACCATAAAATATAGTGAAGCAAAAGGCTATTTGGAATATGGTTGAGTATTTGACATGGAGAGAAAGCCTCGCGCATAAACAAATAAGCTCGGCGATTGACAACATTCTTTGCCTTATTTGCGCGTCGAAATCTTTATATGCAAATTACCGACTGACTCATCAATACAATTAACGCATGTGCTGTACAGATGAGTTCCATTTAAATATCGCAAATATATAAAGTATCTGACGCCTTTGGGCGGTATGTGCCTGTCGAACTCAGTTTCGTTGGGAGGACATGAATTAAGAGCCTTCCGTCAATCCACAGCAGTGAAAGTCTCGACACACATTGCAAAAGGAAACTCAGTGACAGTATAGATTGTATCCTGATCACAACTACAATTACTGTTTCGGTTATCCATATCCGACAAGTGAGGTGCTGGTTACTGGCCTATTTTCTATTTTCATTTCAGCCGAAGACACACACGTCTTATAAGATCTATTATTTTTACAGGAACAAGGTGCGTGCGTGTATGTGTGTGTTCCGTGTTTGGATACCTTAGTCTAACATACCTTTCGTTGCATGATTATTAGAGCTCGCCACAGACGTGAGATAAAAGGCCTCACTAACATATGTATACACAGTTAATTGGTAAACGTGATTATTTTAAACACTTGATTGTTAATATCCGGATAACCTATTCATTTTCCGTCTAGAGCTTACAAAATAGATTCAATGAATAATTGTGTTTACACGAATTTGCATACATTATCAAGAGAGAAAGAGTCAGTTTTGAGTAACACAGAATAAAATAAACTCCGAGTAAAGGAGTCATGTTGGTGTAGATAATATATTTCGGCTTATTATGCAATCATCATTTAAACATATACAAGGATTACAAGGCTAGCAGAGTATTTATAACACAGTCATTACTGGGACTATATATTTTTGTCAAGAGTAATCACTCTGGCACAGGGATATTGACTAATTTAAGTCGATAAATTATCTCATGTTCTAGATCAATTCTCAGTAGAGTATATATAACACAGTACTTACTGGGAGTACAGAAAACAAACCAATGGAATTATTACTCTAATAAAGGCAATCATAATATTAGATAACTTCGGCCAGGCTTCACTGTAAGCATAGAGACAAATGGTTAGGCATTATCAAGATAACAAATACCACTAGTCATTCAAAGACAAATAGTTATTTCGAGGCTTTGATCCAATGATTTAGTTTGGGTTCTTTTGTTTTGATTGCATTGTGAGAAAGAGTACTGAACGTATTCGATTGTTTGCTACATTATTGGTGAAAATACGTTTTGGAATGTTACTATAGCATCTTAGTTTTACATATGTCAGTAATGTACATATTTAAAATTTCATCGACTCTATATATATACATACCTACGTTTATCAAAGCAACAATAAAATACTAATTCGACGGGAACATTTGGCACACAAGATTTTGAATATTTGCCAAATGATCTACTTTAAACACCTATTACAGTTAAAACGAGACTTTTCTCGATGTTCGCCTACTTGGATTATATACTGGAGAAAGTAATGTACTCAAATCATATTTGATGGTCGTCTTTATTACGAAATATCAAACATAGCATTTCCTTTCGTTGATTGCGACAGTAGATCATTTGGCTACGATTCAAAATGTTAATGTCAAAGGTCCCTTACGGTACTTTGTTGCTGCTTTGATGAGCATGTATCTCGCTCTGCTAGGTCTGGTACCCGGCTCAGGGAGCTGCCAGACCGGGGGAAATGTAACGTCAGTCCAGAACTAATCCATTTCACCAAAGTTAGCGAAACCTTCGTATTTACGCCTGCAAGTTCTTCACGATTCCGGTCCAAGGTACATGTAGGGCTTTCCCGAAAAGAAAGGAGGTGGAATCTACCACGGGTGTTTTAATACAAGTGAAAATGATTTTGTGAGTAATCCGTTAGACGTGACCAGTGTCTCTATAGCAGACTTATAGGGTAATCGAGTTTTCGATGGCCGTTATGACTCTTCTGTATCCTGTATTCCCAGTATTTACAACATTTGTAATCAGAATAGCCAGTTTTTATATCAAAACGATTTAGATTACTCATTAGTACCGAATCAATAATATAAAACATTCAATATTTTATACATGTACTTCTTCCTTTTATAGTATGAATTTTGATTTATATATATGCTCTACAGTTATGAAAAGAATATATAAAATTCTAGAGGTTCTTTAAGGTCGTCATCTTTCTATTTTCATTTTGAATATCATTTACATAGAAATAATACGAATTCTTGGAAGTGTACTCAGTATGACTTTCCAATAACACATGCACAACCCAAGTATCATTTGATAAGATAGGTACTTTATATCTGCATATACATATATCGGTACAGAGGTAGCCTGTTCACCTGTTTACACACTGCGAGAAGAGAAACATGGTTGATAAATTCGCTTTATCATCATTAACGATGTAATGTTTTAACGAGGAACGGCTGACCTGATAAAGAGCTATTTTTTCCTACAAAAACTAACACATGGCCATATCATAAGAGCGTTAAAACGAAAGGAGATCATCAAAGGCCAATACTTATTACGTTGTTGGGATAACAATACACTATGCTTTTTATCAAGCTTTATAGAACCAACCTCCTCATGACATTTATTACAGGTGAGATTTCGACAAATACAGACAACAAAACAGCATGATACAGTAGTGCAAGTGCAAAATGTGTGGTGAAAAGTAAGGAAACGAACCAGGTTTCACTTGCTCGTCATCTGGAGAAGTATGGGGACAGTAAGGGGAGGAAAATGGGCGATGAAGGTGAGGATAGGAGGGCAAAGAGAGAGTCAGGGAGTCTAAAGGTACAATGAAGTAAGGGAAGGTTAAATGTAGGGTAATAGGGGATAACGGGAGGGTTTGATAAAGGTAAAAAAGTAAGGGGCGGTTAATGGAGTAGTGAGAGTACAAAAATTAGAAAATCCCACAACACACCACAATGGATGCTACATTCACAATATTTGCTGTATATGTTGTACAAGTGAGGAGCTGGATACTGGTTCATTCCAGCCAACTGCCCATTTTATTTATATACGGCTCGACGACATACTACAATAGAACTGTCAAGCATCCTTCGATACCTAGTATCTTCTTTCAATCCCCAAAAATCTTTTAATATAATTCTGAATGAGCACAGGACTAAATTTAGCAAATGACTAAATTATTATGAATAAGTAATTTCAAAAAGACTTTATTTAGTGAAACGCAAGGTATTGTCTTCGATGTGTACATCCGTGACAGTTAACAATAAGTTTTTGTTCTTGTTTTACCTTAAATTTGAGGACCGTCTTTACTGTCTAATATAATTTTGTTGTTTACTGGCATTGTGCCTAAAGTAGACCAATTGGAACCAATTCAAAATCTGTGCGACAGTTTTTAATCTATTTGTACTGTGTTCTCGTTTTGATAAGGATAGACATGTACATATAGAGAAATCTGATGCATTGTGCCCTGTATGGGTTTTTATGGCACTATAAACCACTATAAAACCCATGATACAATAATATCGTTCAACGAAGTATCGTATTCTAGCAATAAAAGTATGTTAATTGCTCTTTTTCCCACTTGTTTTAATTACTTTATCTGTGTAATGCAAAATGGCAGATGTAGAAATGGTGTTATTGTATGAGTTTATGTTTCCAAAGAACGCAGACAGTGAGTCCAAAATGAATGCCCGTCGACCAGTAATTTTTGTATTCAAACCAGACGAAATTCTTTGGGATTGTTCTCACAGAGCAAAGACAAATACATTAAATATCACAATGAATCATCAATGACAAAACACTATAGTTGTTCTTACTGAGAAGACAGACGGATCAGACATTATTTGGACTAATTGATTTTTACGTGGGTTCTACATTAACACCGGTACTTAAATAAGTGGAATAAGGACATGTACACATCAAAGACAAACATATCAATCACGGTTATTTCCCAGCCAAACAATAAAACCTTTCTGCGATAACCATAAGAAAACAATCAAGCGTGAAGCAGCATCCATAATTAATAGGAATAAAATATATCAAAGGCTCTTTCCGTTGTTGAATTTCCTGGAATGTACATATTAGGATAGTGGACGTCATAGCTCGAGATACCATCTAGTCTATTTGTAGATAACAGATAACCTTTTTTGTTTTTTTAAAGTTCAAGATTGTCAGTTTTAGTGATGTCAACTCATCATGAATTGGATATTGTTGTATGTGACAATTATATAAAAGTAACCCGTACCACGTTACACATTCCATAAGACATTACAAACTTAAAAGTGCATTAGTGCACACATTGTATCGATACTGAATGCTTGGAAGCTTGATTAATTGATTGATAAGTGTTGACCCTAAAATCATCGGTATTCCTCTTGCGTGTTTGAGTATGGCATACATGGTATGGTGTACATGTGTGTGGAGATGAAGAGGAATGACTGTTCTCGGTTAGCAATGTATTTCACGAAAACCTTTTGACAAGAACATGTAACAGACTGTAGGTGAATCGCCTATTGTGTATACATTCCTTTGTTTCAAGGGCAGAGATGTATTCTCGTGGTTCCCGGTGTGTATCTAACGAGGTTTCTTCCCGCTTTTCCGCCTTACACCGCTAACAAAATATCGTCACAAGTGACATGCCCTTGAGTACGTCGCTATGAACCAATAAAATAAATAAACATCTTCATCATGTACATCAATCTATTCTGTCATACCTTAAATCTTTCTTCCGATCAGTAAAGCTTTTCAAGAGATGGTATGCTAGATTGGATTGCTTTTGCTCATTGGACAGTTAATAGACTACAGTCAGTGCGTGGATGAGGGACAGATTCACCGGGATGGGGAAATGGCAGGACTTGGAGATAGATGGGTTGGAAAATCTGTGAGAGGTTGTGAGTGAGAGTTAAGTAAAACAAGTAATGCAAAGGAACTTCGCAGATAACCTTATTGATTTTGAAAATGACTGAAAGGGACAAATAGGTTCCGACAGAATTGAACGTGAAGAAAACAGACGAGTCAATACATATTACCATTGTCATTACAGGAAGGAGGGTTGCATATCTATCCCCCTAACTGTTGTTTTAACAAAGATCCACATTCGCACAGCACAGTTTATATAATGAAATACATCTCAATTCAGTTCATATTTCGCCCAGCCAGCCAATACTTTACAAGTCAACAGTAATGCTATGTATTTTAATTTCCGGTTGCAGTTTAAGACAAATCACTGATAGCCATTAGTGGGTTCATTGTAATACGGATAACAGGTAAAGTTATTAACCTACTCTGTTCCTTTGCACCAAGCTAAAGACATCCTTTCCATAAATATATAGTTTGTTAACAAAGTCTTCGGGAATTCAAGCTCTATTCCGTAAAGATGCTAGTTGATATAACAGGTTGAAACTTCGAGGTCGTTCCGCCGTGTGTGCTTAGTGCCAGGTTTACCATAAAGAAAGATTGGCAGCCTTTTCTTGGATAAAACTTTTTCGAAATGTAACAGAATGTAATTTTTTTTTCTATTTTAAATATATGTTGATAATTATTAGCTGAATAGTCATGTACATTTATGTGATAAGCGATAACCGTAAATTGAACCTGTTTTATATCCGAGCACAATAATTATCCGTGTTACTGCAAACATCCGAAATTTCGCATAGCTTTTTAACAATGAAACCGACACACTGTTGGTCCTCCTTTACTTACAATCAGTAATTTACAAAAGAAATGTTAAATTTAAAACAAAAGTTGTTAATAGTCAGTAGTTCCACACATCTCTGAATATGCAATGAGACTCCGAACAAGAAAGTCATGTGGGCATAGATAATATATATTTCGGATTTATTATGCCGAATTAAAATCAGTTAGTTCTACCATGAGCCTATGTAGCTCAGTCGGTTAGAGCGCTGGCCCTGCTACCCAGAGACCCGAGTTCGAATCCCGATGTTTAAAAATAGTAGCGGTAAAGTTACTTAAAGTTATTTACGGAACAGAACAAATACACTTCAGTTTAAAATCAAGGTACCAACCCTGATACTTTCGATGTAAAAACTATAAACCGATTGGTGCTGGTTAATTATACTAGCAGGAGCTTTTCTAAGAATTGCATATTGATATTACCTTAATTAATGTACCTTCAAACACGTTTTACCGCGTCAAAAGGGTTGGCTGTTATAGGAATCGTTCGAGTTACCAATCCCTCAGCAGTCGGTCGTACCCGTCCTAATTTTATCGTCCTAGTTTCTGAAATTGTGTTTCATAAAGGATTCAGACCAGCGACATATTTACCACAGAAGGATACATGAATAGGCTTTCTACGATATGCTTGCGCTGTCATCCCAACAAGTAAATTTGCCAATGAATACACATGCTGTTTAAAAGAGACACTTTGTTATAGTTCTTCCAAAGTTTTCTTGTTTTTAATAGATTTTGTTTCTGGATTCGTTGTTTGTTTGGTGGTTATCACAGAAAGGCTTTAACTGTTCCGACAAGGACGAACAGGTAATTTTATGTTATTGATTAGTCAGCGTTGATTTGATATGTTTACTTTGATAATCCAATGCTCTGGAATAACGTGCATGCTTTTATCCGGTTTGTACAGGAAGTGACCCCAATTAATATCTTGCCTAACGACATATCAATATGGGCTCATATAACACTCTTTGGGAACATAAACACGTACTATATCGTTCCGTCTATATACGCTCGTAGTATGATATTACAGAGACAAGTTAGATACGTTGGGGAGAAGAAAACGGCAATACAAATATATTTATGGTTTACTGTAAACTGATCGGATAGCGATACATTGTAGAATGTCTTTATTGAATTTAATATGTCTGTTTATACATATATGGACACTCTATCATAAGTCCTTAAATGTACTTTGTAATAAAGTACAACCTTCTCAGGAAAATTTGACACAAAGATGTTGATAAGTTGCCCAATGATCTAGGTCTACTTGAGACAGAACAAAAACATGACTAAAATGGATTTTCAACTTCTGGGTATATAAATGGATTATGAACCTGAAAATCATGTTTTTGTTTTGTGCCCAGCTTCTACATACCACTTAAACAAGATACTTGAGAAAGTGTACGTGGAGCGGAAACACTTTACGTTATAAATACTGTAGAACATATGTACTTATAATATGATTGATGTAAAATGTATGTAATATATTGTCAAATCTGTTATCCAGGAAAACAGCAAGAAAAGTATCATTAAAACTGACATGGGCATAATAACTTGCCGCTGGTAACTCGTGCGCCTTTCACAGATGATTAAAGGGATACTCTGTAGGTGTTACCTTTTGGTAAAATCTTACCCGAATAGTTTAGAATATGAATATCTTTAAACTGCCATGAAATCAGGACAAATTATGAAAGTTAGAGTCCACAGAAAATAGTCACCAGTGGATGTCTGACAGATTTTGTTATTTATATGTAAGCAAACTTCGACTTTCTTATATAAATAATAGGTTTACAAACTTAAATCATCACATAAGATCGATCGCGCACGTGGCTGAAACTTAACAACACTGACGAGTTTCCGGCATTTATCTGTGTATTTAAGGCCAACACAATAAATGAATGTAACAGAACAAACGGTCACTGGATATATGAACAAGAATATTCTCGTATTTTGCCTTTATTAGCTATGGTCTTTATACGAATAAGCAGCCTAATTCCTATGGTCTCTGTTTGTATACCAAGTTTTCTTTTTGTTACATCTCAATAACTTGTTTACTAAGACAGAAAATATTACATTTTTTTTCTGACTCGTCTTGTCTTGGTTTCAGAAACCAGTAGTTCCACTGAAGAGTTTAACATAATACACAAGTAGTGTTATTCCAGAAAACGATAACTTCATTTTGACTCAATGCATTTATTATTCCATCATCAGGAGATAATTACAAATGACCAACAACAAGTATATATATAGATTATGAGTGGGTAAAACAAACATGCTAGAAGGAAACCAAACAGATGTATACAATCCATCTCCTTTCAACCGTTTTTTTAAGGATCACAAATACATCCGTCCGGTTTGAATAAGAGGTAACCATTTTATAACATCCATATAGAATCATATAATTGTCTTCATATGTAAAGAGCATCTACGTGTAAGCTCTTCTACGATGTCCATCAAGGATATAAGGTTAAGTATGACTTTTACCCATAATTCATTGTTTATTGTAAAATGATCGAGGGGTCATATTTTCTCAAATTTAATGTGTTTCATTTTATGGAATTTCTGACAATTTACATACCGGTATCTATAATCACCGAATAAAGTACAAATTCTATAGGGGCATTGTGTTACAGATTTGACACGTTTCCAAATGATCTACTAAACATCTGATTGTCATCACCTCGATTTCACTGAGAAGAAATACAGTTATATCGGTATGTTGGGATTTTATTTGGCCAGCTGAGTTGGCTGAACCTCACTTATGATTACGCCATCCTTCTGTATGAATGTATAAGTGTCAGGCAAAGGCACGGGAAAAAGCTATCAATCATGATAGTCCTTTTGCGTGAAAGACATTTAATTGATAATTACATTGCTTAGTTAGAAGGGATGTTTTCCTTATCCAGTATCAATCACAGAAGATGAAACAGCGTAGGCCCTACAGATTACCACAAAACGTAAATTAAACAGATTTATATACCCGAATAGAGATACTGGCTTAGCAGATGATTTGAATATTTACATGTGTTATCTGTGTTTCATTTGCGCGTAATATTGAGAGAACTCCAGAAAAGATTCATTTATACGCCTCGTCTCTTTCCAAAAAAAGAAATAATTTTCTTTTGCCTTAATTGTATAAAAATGCGAGTTGACATCCAGTTAAACATCTTCTCATACAATTAGTTTATACTTAACTTCTTTGGTAAGTAAGAACCCCTCGTAATTAAGAGTTTTCCATGGGAATATAATATATGTAATTACCTCTTTACATATAAGGTTATTTTTCTTAACAGTGTAGTAACAGCTTACCAATATATCCAGAAGTTGAAAATCCATCCCAGTCGTCATGTTTTTTTAGTGTACATGTTAGTTTATTTAAAAATGGATAAACACAGCTGATAATACAGGGCAATGAAGCAGATCTGCGGTCCGTAAGACGTTGGCTAAAATATTGGTTTTACGTAACACACGGAAACCAAGCAACATGGTTTATGTTTCGATTTCCTCTTTTCGTGTTTTGTTTTTAAAAAGTTTCGGGAACGGAAGCATGCCTTTGAGTAAATTCTATAAACAGTTGAATACAGTATTCTATATTAAGACAGAGAACAGATTTATTGATAAGAGCATAACATGATCTCTGGTAAACGTGAATACCTGCAGACGTTATAGTATGTCATACATAGTAAATGTTCAGACACTTTCCAAGAAATGAGACTTAAATCTTAATTAAGCAGCTCTTTCTGGGAAACGGGTCCAAAGTATCAATTAATATCGACAAATTTACAGTATTTAAATTCTACAAAAATCTGTAACACTGATGCTCTACTTTACTATATTTGTTTCCGTTCCTTTTCACGTGCATTTGTTATCTTTTATGTATTCGTTTGTTAAGTGTGAATTCATGTAAATATGAGAATGATTTAAATAAGATATGATCAGATAAGTTTTTACTTTGATAAGCACGTTAAATGGGGAAATTAAAACAATAAGTTCTAAATATATATGTTAGCTTCTTTATTTAGCTTTTCAAGTACATTGTACAGAGGGTTGCCGAAAAATGATCACACGTTTTTAAGTGAGAAATAATGGGAATATCTACGTTCTAACTCAAGCAACGGTGAGCCCTGTATATATTTGTTTGCACACTTAGCTGTAATGGTTCGTTCTATGACGGCTGAGCCCCATCTTTTCTCTTTTTACAATCAGATAACCCCTCACGCGTAAGCTGTAATCTAAGCTATCATAAACACGAAATTTCCCTGATAACTTAATATGACGTCAGAACAGTGATAATCATGTCGGATAAGTTTTTAAAACGTTCATATCTAAATAACTTTTTCTGCATATTTATTTGATAAATGCTACGTATAAAAGTGATGTATTGAATTATTTACCAAACATTTAGTCATACTGTGTGGTCCATGTAGCTTTGTGTTTTCGGTATTAATTTTTTAAAATGTATAATATTAGAATGGTAATTTGAGAAACGAGATTCACAAAGCCACAGGGTGTCATTGTCAGTGTTCTCCTAGTAGAATATATTACTGAGGCAATTTACAAAAGTGACAAAAAAGTCAGAGATATCTACGGCTTAAAGTCCTAGAAGCGATCTGCATTACAGACGGGCTTTGATAGCACATACATGTATAATCCAGGAAAGCTCAATATCACAGACATATTATGCCACTTGCGACTTTGAACCCGATTGTAATATTTTGATTTCCCGACCTGAAAACATTCATCAGCCCGGGAAATCGTTCAAATGTTTAAACCATCACAGAACTAGAAAAGCTTGTAAGTTTGTTTGTGTCATTTTGGTGAGTTCGCCAGAGTTAAGGTTCTTTCATTCGTAGGAATGCGTGTGGGATCAATGGGTGACGGAAATCATACCCAATGACGTTGACAACAAACAGCAAAACTCAGTTCATTTAACTTAAACAATACTCCTTCTTTAAGTGGCATTTAGGTGTTGAAGGCAATCATATCGGGGACACAGGTTTTATGGATATCAACTTTATGGATATTCTTTATCTTTCACAAGAAATACCTACAGTAAAATAAACCTCTTTAACAAAAGTTGTTACAGTTGTAACATCACTGTTTTTACATGTCTCAAAATTGTTTATTAATGTATGTTTATGATCCTTACATATCTGCACATATATGACCAATAAATGTCCATGCTGATTCATGTTATACCTGATAAAGGCACTAGTAACTGTGTCGAAACGAATGTGACAAATAAAGCATAAGTTGGTATCCAGGACCTGTGTTCCAGTTTTAAGACAATACTCCAACACAAAATCGACATCATGATGCCAGCGATTATTTATGCAAGCATATAATGAGAAACATAATTAAGGATATAAGAGGCTAAAACCATTTAGACATCCTATTGGAATAACACTACACATTTAATCATTAGCAAGTGTGCACGCGATGTATTAAAGACGTATTCCATTTCTTGATAAACTTGCAAAACCGAAAGTAAAGCAGTCGTTGTGAAGAAATTTGAAGCTTAAAGACGTAGTTGAAGTTTTGTTATGGGATGTAGCAAGTTGAAATTCGGCATAATTATAAGATGATATTGATATATTTTTTTAACTTGCCATTTTAAGAAGCTTAATAAGCTTTTAGCCACGGCGGATTGCGGAAATTTTGATGTCATTTGTCTAAATGAATGGATGTAGTTGACTCCCAAATATCCTGTTCTCGTCTTGTTTTCCAAATTCAACAAGCATCCATCTAGCGAAACTAGAACGAAATATGGAGTGCAATGACCTCTGTAAATTTATAAAGACTTTTTATTTCCAATATATAGGAAATGTCCTTTTTTGGCAGCGTGGGAATTGCACAACCACAGCAAAAAGCTGAGACATGTGTCTTTATTGAATATAACGTTGGGATAACTGGACAAGCAGGTAATAGAAAAGCTATGCGCCTGGTATCGACAACGGCTAAGATTTCAGTTGTTTTGGAAAGTAAATGAGAAAACTCTGAACTTTAATTGAAGGGACCGGTTCAGCCAATCAGAAGCCAAATCCGTTCATATTGTATGTTCATTAGACTGGGCGCTTTTAAGCAAGGCCAAGGCTCCAGCGTAATTTTGTTTAAGATAGACATAACTTAAGCCATACATTATGCTATACCGAAGCCTTTGTTTATACGGGAAACAAGTACGTACGTTTTAAGTTGTTTTGGAAATAAGTTACGCAAACAAATGTGTATTTTTGTCATTTGTCGTCATTGTTTTGAAAACGTGTCAAAAAAATTTCTTGATACGAGTTGAACATATCAATTCCACAAGCTATCTGTGTGCCTGATTTGATTTGATTCACCAAAAATAACGAATAACAAACAATACTAAAACGAAATAGCAACGAAAAATATTATACCGATGTCATGAAATGATTGGTGGGCAAAAAGCACAACGAACTTGATGTGACAAAAGTAAGGTACAATCTCAATTAAAAACAGTATTGATTGATGTTTAATGCTCAATGGTATTTCACTTATATATTAACTTAGATATTCCAACCGTAGATAACCCAACCATTAAAGTTGTAGTCACTTAAGTGTTATCACTATAATGTTCCTCCAGTGCTTAGTATGACTGCATGAATATAATCTGGAAACATACTGCCCTTAACCAGAGGGTTTTAAACAGTATTGCCAATCCCCAGACAAGATTGCAATGGAC
>JAVFBZ010171702.1:0-13172 GCA_032466195.1 Katharina tunicata | reverse complement strand
ATGTACATGTATATAATAAAGCAAAATTTTCTTTCCCTACATTGATACAAAAATATATAATAATATTAAAATATTAAGTTTTAGAGATATAAACCCCCCCATCTGCCCATGCATTATCATCTCCACAAAAAACACTTAAAGATTACTCTACTTCATCTGTTGGGTGGATGGGTGGGAACCTCCTGTGTCCCAGTGGTCCCTGAGGTAATGGACATCAGGAAGTCGATTTGTTGCATAGTGTCCTGTGTTTTGTCCTGTACATGTAAAGTGGCGTCTTCTATGTTGCTGGCTTAGTGCAGGGTGGTTTCCTTAACCAATTGCGCCTGCACGCCGTCATATATGTATAAGTGAAATGACATGAAGTATGGCATAAAACCCCAATCAGTCAATTAATCTACATAAACTGCAAAATTAAATGTACCTTCTGGGAAGAAATGAACCCAATGGCCCTGTTTGATTCTCTCCACGAGGAATTCCAAGCCTCTCTGATAGACACCCGTGCCCCGATGGAGACCAACACTCTTACCCAGACTGAAGAAGAGGGCATGTCTGTAGGTGGTATAACACACATCATGAGCCGCTGGAGACCATCTCATTAATCTGTGGTTCACAAGGTGCTTGAACTTTAATATACCTGAAACAAACAAGGACCTGAATGCAAAGAGCTATTTTATTCAGAATATTTAGGCCTGTGCTGTTGGGGACAAGGGGGCGAAAAGGGTCTTCCACTGGTTACATGTACATGTATCTAAACTCATTTTAGGTTGACAGAATTATAGCTTACCCAAATCAAAATTGTTGGCCTAATATATAACTTTTCAGCAGATTTTGACTGATTGGCCATGAACGGAAGTTTGTATTAATATTATTTTAAGTGATTTTGAGTAATTTTTTTTCTAAATGCACATTTATGTATACAGTATTATGTAAAAAATCATTGCAAAGAAAAATGCAAGTGGTAGGTTATTATGAACATTTTAGAGAACCGATTTTAAGGTTAGGCAGAAAAACACGCAAAGTCATCGTTTGAATGAAATACATGTATGCTTAAGTATGACATTTTACACCAATCAAATAAATAAATATAAATTTTAAAATCGTCTTTGGACAAAAAAACCAATGACAATTGATCTTACCCCATAAACCCGGTTCATCACAGCAGCTGTAATGATTAGCTACTGTAATGAGTCCCTGGTTAGATGGTCTCCTCTCCAAAGCTTTGTATAACACTTCTCCATTTACCAACTTTAACTTATTCAGACCGCCTGTAAACAAAGTAACATGTGTAAGCTTATTTTAAGATGTTCATTTGGCATGTCTTAGGAGCCAACCATTAATGCACGGTAAGGAGGCAAGCACCTGTTTGGGGATTCCAAGCAAAAACAGATATAAAGATAGTAAACTATATAAGCATATATGACGTGTCTGAGAGGTGAGATTGATTGTTTGTTTGCTTTAGTTTTACGCCATACTGACTTAATTAATTTCACTTATATGAGGCCATACCAGCCCCAATGGATGAAAGAAAGGACTCTTAATGACTGGCAACACTGGACAATTACAGGAAACCATAAGCTTTCTGGGGCTGCCCCTTAGCTCAGAGAGCACTAGCTCACGGAACCCAGAGCTCATATCCAAGGTAAGAGCTCCCGTGTTCTGTGAGCTAGTGCTCTCTGAGCTAAGGAGCAGCCGCAGAAGATATCAATAAGACACAAAAGGGAAAGTTTTAACAATTACTTTTATGCGCAAATGTGCGAAAAGTGACCAAAACTTTCTCTTTTGTGTCTTTTTGATATCTTCTGCAGCTGCCCCTTAGCTCAGAGAGCACTAGCTCACAGAACCCGGAGCTCTTACCATGGGTATGATCGTAGAAATCATTCAGCATTGAAACACCGGCACCATTTTTAATATAATTTGTTATGGATTCATGTGGCGCTAGCTATGATCCGCCTATGACCACCCTATGGTTTCCCTTCATTGATGATGTCAGACTGATTGACAAACACCATGCATCAGACCGCCCACAAAGTGGCGTCAAGACAAGCCCACAGATTGCTTTTGGCGCAAAAATCCTCTGACAAGACGACATTTCAAAAGTTAGTCGGTTATAGTGGGTTACGAAATTGTCCTCGTACAGCAAAACTATGGAATATTTGGGATATAAGCTTTCTGTTGTCGCATGCCAAGCATAATAGATAAATTGTGTAAGGTAAGTCTTAAAAATTACGTTTTTGTTTTATTTTATGATCTATCTGAAAGCTCTAAAGTTGCCGGGGCAAATCCATCCCGCACATACTGCATACTTTTCAGGCGCACAACTCTATGACTAAGAGAGCCCCACTGAGTGTACAGGAAACTTCCGCCAAGTCAAAATGGCGTATTTTGAAAGTAAGCTGCTTCTTTTTCTAAGAATTTTGTTGGAGATATATCTTTTTACACGAGATGACTGCCGATTTTGAGCTGAAATTGAAGAGGACATAAATCTCGACAGGCGGTATATCTTTATTTTAATATCAAGTTTATTTACTTGCAAGCGCCATACTTTCCTTAGAATGCTACGAGCTCAATCCCGTTCGTAGGGCAACCTTTATCTAAGTGTATCTCACTATAACTCTCCGTCCTAGAAATGTCAAAAATTATTAAATATCATAGAAGATTTTTTGTTGGCACTAGTGTGCTTAGTGCTAGTTGTTCCCCTTCAGGAAACTTTATACCGGTAACTCCAAAACTATCGTCAGAGCTTCTCGGACTAATTTTGATTAAATTCAGAAATTATTTCGTCCTCAAAATCATTACCGAGCCAAAATTTACTGCAAAGGCCTACTCCATACACTGCTATCTTACTGCCGAACATCCATAACTTAGAACTGTTTCGTGGATTTTGAATTTTAAGCCATCTTTTTTCATACTCCATCATGCGTCTGACATTTCTCTGCTATAAGTGGGTAACCCCAAGCAGCGCCACTAAGCGGGGATTCCCCTGAGCATTCAGGGGAGGTAATGCATTGGAAACCTGAAGAAAAAGGCGAATCTTCTCCTACCCCAAGGCTACATGGTAATCAATTAATACGCTGAACAACCAGCAACTTTTCATGATTAATCCCCAAAACGTATAATTGGAAAAGATATACACATATTTTCAAATAGTCCTGGAATCATAATTCCTACTCGACGTTAATAAACTCGGGTTTAAAGGACTACCGGTATATAGTTTGAACCATTTTGTCCTATTGGAAGTATCATTATTTCCATGTTTGAACTGTGGAATATTTTTGTGTCGTTTAGAAAGTGACTGTTTAAAACGGTATTTTCGTTTTTTATAATAACACTCTATGATGCTGAACATTTTTCAGGATGAGACCCTTCCGGGAATCGAACCCATGACCCTTACAGTCCGGCGGGAACCGATCAGTCTAGTCGCCAGCACGGCAGTAAATTATGCAGACCACCTAAACCACTCAGCCAGCCGACCTTCTACCCAAGGCTATCACAGAGTGTTATCCCAAATAAACGAAAATAGATTTCGAACTAATAAAGCAGTTTGCTTGAAAATGGTCTATGCTGTAGGCCGGAACGTCGCTTATCAATATACCCGGAAGTTGAAAATCCATCTTAGTCATGTTTTTGTTATTTCTAGCTGTCATTTTGAAGATATATGTCCTTCGTTTATTGGCCTCAAAGCCAGCATAACGGCGAACGAGCTATTTTGAATGTCGGAATGGTGTCACGGACCCATTCGAAACCACAATGACAACGACTTTATTCAGTATAGGCCTGAAACAAATGACAGCTTACACAGAAAAAAAAACATTATTTGCTATATGCTGATATTAAACTGTTTTGAATTTGTTTTTCTCTAAAAATATTATTTCCATATACATAGCTGTCTATTTCCGTAATTTTGTTTTAATATAGGCCTATACATAACAGTTTACAGGGCGTTTCAATCACGCGCTTACAGTTTAGCGTTGATTAAAACAGTTTATAGTTGGAAATTGGTTCATGCGATTATCACCAAATATATTAAGACGTGAGGGCGATGCGCTTAAAAATTGAGTTGAAGCCTTTAATTGGCGAGGTCTATCGTTCTCATCGCCCTGTGGTTACGTATATCGGCGTACACATATATTACCTCCCCAATTGGTGAATATTTCTCCCTTCCTGGCCATTCTGTCATAGATCATTCTGATATGATGTCGATTGTAATAAATACTGTTTTTCCTTCTGAAGAGAAAACCAAACGGAAACGTTTGGAGAGAAAAGCTCATTGGATTAAAACACTTCAAACGCTGTATTCATTGGTTTCAACCTTGACCCAGGTAAAGACTCCAGGGTATAGATATTTTCCTTTTACACTACAATCGATTAATATGACCAGTCTCACCAAGTTTGCAAGTCTACTTATACAAGAATATCAGAACTTTGTATACCTAAAATGATTACGCCCCTATCACAGTGACATATGAGAGCGTACAAGAATAACAAATCTGGCAAGGATTTCTTGGTAAGACGAAACTCCCTTCTGTATCAGATAACTCTTAACTGCCCTCATCTTCATTTGCCACATATTTATCTTCACAATTTACATGTTACATGAATCGACTTTTCTAGAGATGCGCCTTTAGGTTACCCAGAACAACTCGAGATTCAGGCCTATCTAGAAACATGTCTCTTAGAATTGATCTAGAACATGAGATAATTTATCGACTTTATTAGTCGATATCCCTGTACCAGTGTGATAACTCTTGACAAAAATATATTTTAAAAACAAATCATTGAAATACGTTGCATGCTATGTATATGGAAATAATGTTGTACAATAACATAAGAGATTATAGATATTAAACTTCTTGTAAGTTTTTGGCGCAACGTTTCGGCCTATTTGCTAAGACCGTTTTCAAGCAATCAAGGCCGAAACGTTGCGCCAAAAATATACCAGAAAGTGAGTATCCATAATATCTTATGTTATTCTAAGTGTCTCGACTTCTATATGTCTCTTGAAGAAGAAATGTTTTACAAGATGAAACTTTCAAAGCGGTTAATTATATGCATAAAAAAGCGTATAAGCTCCGATTTATATACTATAATCTTTATATGAACCCTTGACGTCACTGCCAATATTCAAAATAGCTCGTTTTCAGTGATGCTGACTTTGGGACCCATCAAATGCGGGTATTTATTTTTTAAAGTACACATGGAAAATAGATGAATCTGGTCGAAAATGCCTTGTCATTTTTCTAATGTACACTTATCACTCAATGTATCTTACTAACGGGTGAATAATACCACTATCCCCTGCATGTCTAAGAGCATGGAGTGAAACCTCCCATTCCGTTCTGTGAAATGCCTAGTCGCCTGGGCTAATATTGGCACACGTACTTAAACGCTGCATTTTCCGCTAATTCTTTTATCTCGCGCACGAGAAAGCTGTTTGTCGGGATATATATACCTCCCTGGGGAAGCGCATGCCTGATCAGGATGAACCGAGGAAATGCATAATTTATCCTTACAATATCTGAAATGAATTAACCTGGTGCTCATATTAATTTTTTTATGCTGAAAGAACGTCTATTTGATTAGGGTTGTTACGCCGTGCTTAAAGTTATTTCACTTGTGGGCGTGTCAGCCCAGTCGGTGAAAGAAACCACCAAAAACGACGTTGGCAACATAGAAGGCGTTTTGAAACACATACAGGACGAAAAACAGGACAACAAATCAGCTTCCTGATCGATGCCCCTTTGGTCAGAAAGGACCAGGGCACCAGAAGACTCCCACCCATCCACCCACAGAATGACAATTAATTTATACATATACCGGTACATTTTCATGTTATTAAAGACTGGATTTATTTTGAAGCGTTGGTGCATAAGACCGATTTTGATAGAAATATTTCTAGATTTTAAAAAAAGACAATATTTCGGTGTCCAGGTGTCAGTGCTTACCATAGAGAAAGGTGCGTAGCCTTTACCAGGATAAAAAAAATCGTTCGTTCCACCGTGAACCTCTGTAGCTCATGCAGTCGGTTAGAGCGCTGGCCCTGCTAGCCAGAGACCCTAGTTCGAATTCCGGTGGAGGCAAGCACAACTTTTTCTCTCTACATTTATCCAAATATGTATATTTTTTGACTAGAACGACCTCGGTAGCAGATGTTGTCTGTGCAATCTTATAATTGAAATTCCAAATTAGTTTTTCTTTAGAATTTCTTGTGCAATTTTAAGCGCAAAGGTTAAATTTTCCAACAAGGGTTTTTAAATGAATTAAGGGCCTAGATAGGATAGTCATGCGTTCATGTTCTGTATATGATATAATATTTTTTTGTCTGTTGATGACCCACAATTTCGTGATTGATTGGTTGCATAATTGTTTGAAGTTGAACACCATTCTCGAGGGTATTTCACCCACGCGGCGACGTTGTATTCCAACCTATAAGTCACATACGCACCCACAAATTCTGTATTTTGGGTTTTCACAGAATCAAATGAATTATATATATTTTCATCAAAAAGTAAAAGTTAGAGTCATTCCGTTAATTCTAGCCCCAGATTTGAAGGTAAAAGTAGCTTAAACGCCTGGTAAAAGTAAAAAAATATGAAAATTCTGCCAGAATTTTTAATTGGAAATATGTCAATCGGCCGAGGTGTGACATCAGATTGACACATTTCCAATTAAAATTTCTTGCAGAATTTTCATATTTTTTTACTTTTACCAGGCTTTTAAGCTACCTTTACCTCCAAATATGGGGGTAGAATTAACGGAATACCTCTAACTTTTACTTAGTGATGAAAATATATATAATTCATGTGATTCTGTGAAAACGGAAAATACAGAATATTTGGGTGCGTTTGGGTTTAAATCCCAAAAGTAACACATCTTTAAAATGCGAAGTCACTCGTGTAAAGCTCTGTTGGGAAAATATTGTTCCTCGAGTTCTAAGTATGGCAGCACGAATATAAGCTCGAAACATAGGCCTACTGCCCTTAGCTAGAGGGGATCGCACTTTCACAAGAATATGGGTTGATTAAAAAAAAATTACGAAGAAATGACTGGTTAGTTATGTTGTTCACCGCAAAGTTAGTTATTTCTGTAATTTGAGCTTTGTTTAGATTGAAACGAAGTTGACGATGGAGGTATATGGTTACAATAACCCTACTGTTGTCAAGTAGGACCTTTCAAACTGCCAGTGTTTGACAGATAGCTTTATGTAACCGATAACTCGATCGTCGTGGGTATTTTTTTTGTAAATTGTTATTATATTACACTGACTTAATAAAAGAAACAAACAAATGTATGTACATTTCTGTTAAGATAACCAATTTAGTCACGTTTAAATTAACAAACCAAACAGTTGCTGTTGTTTTTTTTTTTAAGAAAAACCTTGTTAGGCCCTACATCAATCAAATTTTTTACTAGTTTCTAAATGGTATGTCGCTGTAATGACAACTTTGCGTTGCGGATGTTTTGTACAAAACCGAGAAAAAAACCCGTTAAAATTATGTTATGAATGTCAAACAAATGGAAGCTGTGGAAAATGTGGAAAATGTCTTCATTGGCAGTTTGACTTACAGGCGGTGATAAAGTTCCGGCCAAAATGGCGATGATCGTATCACGTGTCACGATGACGTGCGCAGTACATTCGACGGCTTCCGAGTGCTACGAGCTATACAGCTAACGGGAATCGAAAGCCCATCACTCAATCAACTGCACGCAGCGGCTAAAAAGAATTTTCCTAAAAGCAAGCATCGGCTAGTAGGATTCAATATTCCATCGATTGGAGTGCATTCTCTTATACATGGAAAGACAATCCAATGGTTAAAACTAATCACACTCATCGTCTCTGACAATAATACTAACGACAATAACAACAAATTGCACCCAATCACTAAGTAAATGACAGGGCTATTAGTTGTTTATTAGTTGTCGTGTTTAATGGCTGAGAGTATATTTCACGAATATTCCCTCGGCTTTACTGGTGAATATTTTCTAAAGAACCACTAACACGTAGAATATCAGACTGCTCGTAGTTTATAGTGTACTGCATGGGCCTGTATACAATCCCATGAAATAACTTTTTCTGAGAGCAACAGTCGACACACCTTCGTGTCACTATGCCATTTCTGTACTTACGCTATAAATAATGAAAACACGATACTCTCTCCCGATACCCAGATACCTTAGAGTTTTTTCTTTATCTGAAGAGACGTCAATGACTCGTTTTAGTCAAAGCTTTGACAGCCTTTGGGTTTAAAATAACATAGAGGGCAGGCATCGCTTCGCTGTAAAAATTACACAAATTGTCTTTGACACGTTACTGTGATCTCGACAAATTTTGTTTTTAGAGGCAAAACGTTCAACTCAGATCAACAGCTTAAGAGTTAATAAAACGTTCTGCATGCCTCATCCAATTGTCTAGAAATGTGATACTTCTTTTACAAATATTAAAAAATATATGGAAATGTCACTTCCCATAGTTAATGTCTTCCAAAGCTTTCGTATAAGATATATATATAATTTCTAGATAAAAAAAAGACACCATTTCGGTGTCTCTGTGTGAGTGCTTACGTAGAGAAAGATTCGCAGCCTTTACCTGGATAAAAAATCGCTAGTTCTACCGTGAGCCTCTGTAGCTCAGTCGGTTAGAGCGTTGGTCCTGCTAGCCGGCGGAGGCAAGCCAAATTTTCTTTCTCTATATTTATACAAAAATATATATAGACACTCCATTTAGAAAAAATATATTTAGACACTATCGCCACGTGCGATATCATTGCCTCAACCTACCAATCCCGACATTGCATCAAAAATAGGGCGCAAAAGATGCCCAATAATCCTGATTACAATCGTGCCTAGTTTGTTGCCGATCTGATTGAAAACCCGGGTGTCCTATACCGTGAGCTGGTTATCTAGAGCGCTAATCCTGCTAGCAAGACTCCCGAGTTCGAATCCCGGTGGAGGCAAGCAAAATAATTTATTTCTCTACATTATAAAAAATGTATATGTTTAATTTAATGGGAACAAACAACAGGGAATTTATTTAACGGAGATTTTACGGATCTAAAATGTCAAAAACATAGTGAGAATCTATTCAACTTACTCTTAATAATGAAGTAGGAGATTTCCAAGACCTAAAATGTTAAAAACATAGTGAGAATCTATTCAACTTACTCTTAATAATGGAGTAGGAGATTTCCCGGACCTGAAATGTCAAAAACATAGTGAGAATCTATTCAACTTACTTTTAATAATGGAGTAGGAGATTTCCAAGACCTAAAATGTTAAAAAACATAGTGAGAATCTATTCAACTTACTCTTAATAATGGAGTAGGAGATTTCCCGGACCTGAAATGTCAAAAACATAGTGAGAATCTATTCAACTTACTTTTTAATAATGGAGTAGGAGATTTCCTGGACCTGAAATGTCAAAACAAAAGTAAAATCTGTTCAACTTACTCTTGGGAATGGAGTAGAAGATTTCCTGGACCTGAAAGGTCAAAAACATAGTCAGAATCTTTTCAACTTAGTTTTAATAATGGAGTAGAAGATTTCCTGTACCTGAAATGTCAAAACAAAAGTTTTTCAAAGGGAATGCATATTTATATATATCCGGTTGTCCTACCGTGAGCCTATGTAGATCAGTGGGTTATCTAGTGCGCTAGCCTTGCTAGCAAGTGTCCCTGCTTTGAATTCCAGTGGACGAAAGCAAACTAATTTATTTCTCTACAGTTTTATAAATACTATATAATTTTGATATTTGGCAGGCGACAATCATTGGTTTATGTTTCTTTGAAGTGTCAGTTATTTTCCAACATAAATATTATATATTATGGGTTTTCACAGAATCAGAAGATATATTTCTCAAAAAGGAAAAGTTCCGGTAATTCCACCCCCAGATTTGTAGGTTAAGGGAAAATTTATAGAATATTGAAAATAAAATGAACCTAATATCTCTGCCAGGATATTAAAATGAGGATATATCAATTTACCTTCACACATGGGGCATGCTTATAGGTACCGGCGTTACTCTATAAGTAAACGGTTGTCAGCCACGCCCCTTTGAAGATTTATAATACTGACTCCTTACATATATAATATGTTCAACTCGCGGTGTTTCTGAACTTGTGACGTCATTACTGATATTCACAATAGCTTGTATCCGTCATGTTGACTTTAAAAGAAATATAATTAAGCACATCTTCTTAAAATAGAAAAAATGGAAAATAATGAAATCTGGTCCAAAACCACTGGGCTTGTCCATTAAAAAAAGTAGGAGAGGTACTTTGGTCACTATGTCCTGTAATATTGTGGTGTTGTCAATAAGTAAGTCAGTGCTATAAACTTTAAGCTGCCACCTCACACTAACACACCCTGTGCCTTTGTGCCCTTCGACGAACTAAGGGGCACAGGATGCCGATTTGTTGTGGTGTCCTGTTTTTGGTAATGTTAGGTAAATGTTTTGTCCTGTCTTGATGTTGCCAACATCGTTAAAGGCGGTTTCCTTCGCCGATTTGACTGGCACGCCGTCAAATAAGTGAAATAACATTGAGTACGGCGTAAAACCCCAATCAAAAAAACAAAACAAACACAGTTACACACTCTCAATCAACATTACAAAAAATTTACAGAACGAAAAATTGCGCTGCTAAAAGGTTTCATTTTATGTCTTTAATAGAACTTAGGTTACAATAACCACACATATTGAAGTCCTAATTTATGCCTTAATGTATGATTTAGGAATATTTTTTAGAATTCACGTTTATTCGTGAGACGTTAACAGTCTTGGATCTGGTCTGCTAGTGGTCTTTATTTTGATTCGTCTTTAGTTTTGCCAATATCTCTAAAAACAAAAAACAACTTCGGTATTTACTTACTTACAGTATTACGTATTTAAAGCTAGAGCTGAAAAATGTCGCGTTCTTGTCAAGTTTATATATCATAAAGAAAGATCTACAAAATACACAGAGAAACCTTGGCGTGGTCAATAATTTTCCGTGCGCTTATACACAGTTTAATATGTGACCTTCATATTTTTATTTATTTCCAAGGAATTTAATATTGATTTATTTGTGAGAGATAGTCAAAAGAAAAATCTTAATTACATGCCTTCAAGCAAGTCGACCATAAACATTGAGATTAATTTCTATCGACTTTGATTTCGATTATTTCTAGTTTCTCATTTATCCCATGAATTAGACGCATATCACTTTGCAAGGTTTTAGCCTAAAGGTATATATGGCAATTGTCACTACCACGATATTCTGCCAAGTCAATGAACTTTGGCATATCATCGCATTTAAAGTTGGAATTGATTGAAAGCAGACCATAATTACATATCAAATCCACATATTCACATGGACAAGATGTCAGAAATGGTGCGATAATTGGTATGATAGCGTGCAGGGCTCATGTCGGGAAGAACATCGCCAAATTGCAACAATATCGCCAAGTTTGCGAGGCCAGAAATCCGAAATTCGTTTTTTCAAAATGTTTGGTGGAAATTATTTTCACGGCAGGTAAAAATATTTTAACTCTAGTTAAAATTCGAACTCGAGTAGTGCTGCGCCGTTGCTTCGCTGGTTTAGCGTTGGACTTTTGAGTTCCCTTCACTGTAACCGGAATAGGTTCGAAATAACCTTGTCGACTAAGGTATATAAGGGAAGTTTTCCTGTGGGTGATCAAATCGTGGGTGGCTAGGGAAACATCGATCTTCTCGTCTATCTCGTCCCCGCCTAGATCGCGATGAGAGAATGACGAGATTGGGAATAACCGAAATTCGCCTTTTTCGTCTCACGACCTTGGCGGGGGTGAGAAGGTCGAGATTGTACAGGTTTGGCGATGTTCTGGCAATCAGCCACCATAAGGAACAGGGAAAGTCCACAATTAGTTTTCCAAAACCTCGAGTTATACCATATATACGTCTGAATAGACACTCGTCCAGTTCAATACAACATTTGGCCGACTTCAAACTGAGAACGTTCTGGTTTCTTTTATAAGCTGAATAGACATATTAGGTTTTGATGAGTTTTCCTTGACGTGACGTCAACGAAGCCATTTACAAGATAATCGATTCATACAGTGAAAATTTAGCCTTCAGCCACACGTATGATGACGAGCTTATACTTAAGACTATGGGTATTAAAACCATATAAGTTAACTACGTTGGATTATTTGTTTGAAAGTTGCTTAGATTGCTATATAAATACCATATTGTGTAAGGAATACGTGGAAAATGTGAATCAGTAACAAACAAATCAACGACACAATTACACAAGCAAAGGTACAGAAGAAGATATAGGTTTGTTCAGTATGCCTTTGTAAGAAGAACATGTGAAGAAAATAAAAAGTAGATCAGAAACATGATCTTTCAAGCCTGGGTTATAGATGGTAACACGAAATGTAAAGAGATATGTTTGTGTAGTATGATTTTGTAAGGGAAAACGTGAAGCTAAACAGCCACACAACCATGACCTATAGAGAACAACAAGAGATGAACAGCTAAACGTTCATACAATGTGCCTTTGTAGGTGAAAGTTAAAGCAACACATCCACGCAATAATTGGCTATAGCGGGCAACAGGAGATGAACAGCTAAAGGTTTATACAATATGTCATTGTAAGCGGAACATGTGAAGCTACACCGCCACACAATCATGTGCTATAGTGGGGAACATGATAAGAAAAGCTATAGGCTGCCACAATATGCCTTAGTGAAAAAAGTGACACAACACGGCCACACTATCATAAGTCATAGAGGGCAACACCTATAGGTTTGTACAATATGCCTTTATATAAGGATTGGCCAAGAAATCGATACACTCCACTGTGATAGACTCCACTGCCCCACTCGCATACAAATGGCCAGGCTTTCCCAATATAAGCATCGGCAATTAAAATCCAAGTTCTTATCACTGAAGTGGAAACCTTAGCACAGCGATATATTGCTCATGTACACGTATATACAAAATTCTAACCTTATACAAAAGCCTTTTAGAAAACAATAGACTATAACTCTTTCTCTTGTGAATTCACTTTATTCTTTAAGTGGATGAACGTTTTTTACGGACCTTGTTTAAATACTATTGGTACATGTATTTATAGATATATGCTCTGTCAAAAAAGAAACGCATATGCGAAATATTAATAGAATTATCTCTTTAATACAAAGCGGGATAATTCAGTAAT
>JAVFBZ010171691.1:0-16363 GCA_032466195.1 Katharina tunicata | reverse complement strand
ATGGTATAGAAAAAAGTTGAAAAAGGGGCATAACTCCATAAATCATTTGACAAGCATGCCCAATTTCAAATCAGTTGCAAACATGCCCAATTTCAATAGGCTTCCCAGAATTCACTAGATACATAATATATATAAATTTGGTGTCCAAACGTGATCTTGTTTCAGAGATATCATAGTATAGAAAAAAGTTGAAAGGGGGCATAACTCCATAAATTCTGTGACGAACATGCCCAATTTCAATAGGCTTCACACAATTCACATATCCAAATTTGGTGGCCCTACATGATTTCGTTTCGGAGATATCGCGGTAACGGACGGATGTACGGACGTACATGATGACGACAATACACCTAGGCCAAAATTGGCCGAGGGGTAAAAAGTTATGTTCTTGTATGTATTACCTATTACCAATTTAGTTTGAGTGATTAAGCTGGGTGCTTGTTGCTTGTTTTCTGGATATGAAAAGGGCAGGTTAAATACATTTTGTTAAACAACAGTTTGTCTACCGCCGGATGCAGCGATCGCATAAATTTTATTTAATAAGGTTTCTTCCCAGTCATATCAAGTAAATACCCTTGACTACGGCGTTTAACACAAATCAAGTAAATAAGTTTCTTCAAAAACACAGGATTCAAGTAAGAAACTATAATTACGCTTCGCTTTGTTAATGGTTAGTGTAGCGTCGCTCCCTATTGTTGACGTACCCGTAAACAATAAAATAAGTTAAAAAAAAACACTGACAATCAAGCCATCCAAATTGTAACCACCTCTTCAGACTTCATGGGGGTTTTTGGAGGCAGAATAGCTTTTTAGGTACTTGTTATTTTACCCTTTAAAAAAACCTTTGCGACAGAATAATGTAGACTGCCATGTCCAACCAGAAACTCAAAAACAAACAAAGCCTATATATGGATAGAAAGTGTCATAATTTATTTTGTAATAAATGCGGAGTGTACGTCCTTGTAGCAGTTACTTTACAATCTACACAAAAATATACCAAACAAGACGTTTATTTCTTCACAATGTATCTTTTAAGTAAAATAAAAACTGTACATGGATGTTTGTAACTCTACATAAACACAATAGGAGACAAAATGACTAAAATACAGCAGCCATTTGGAGAAAGAATGAATGTATAGGAGAGGATATTAGATAAAGAGTTTCAATCAAAGCCCAGTAAATATTTATAAATTACTGTCTATAATACAATCACTTCGGAGCATCACACGTCTGTCTAGTCACAGACCAAATTACAAGAACCAAAGATAAGTTAGTTAAATGTCAGCAATATGGATGAATTTTCGTTAACATTGCTGATCAATGTACAATTCTCACTTTGATTAAATCATTGTCTCTACAATCAAAGAGGCATGAAGTTAAAAACAGTTGTCTGTCTCACAGAGAACTTCTCCTACTTAAAACAAGTAACATTTATTCCAATAACAGGTGTACTTACACGATGTATAAGTTTCTTAAATTCATGTAAAACCCAATCAAAGTCTTATTTAAGAACTACTATGATTAATAATAAAATGGAATCAACCAAACAGATGGACTGGGAAACGGCGTATTTACAAAATCTTGTCTATGTACAGAATGTAAATGATGTGATATTATTTGTTACCGTCTCATCATATTGTTCATGTTCATAGGCATGTGAGTAGGGAGGCCACCATTGAGGTAACCATACGTGTAGACAGCGTTATTGGGCTGAGCGGGCTGCATTTGCTGCTGAAAGTTTGATGGATGAACCACACTCATTTGCATGGAAGAGAATTGCTGCTGATTCATGAAATTCGTCGACGGGATGTAACCATGATTTAACATGGGTTGTTGCATCCTGTAGCCATTTAGAACATTATATCTGGTAATAACATTTGAGCCGGGTTGGATGGTTACATTAGGTGTGAACGTCATGCCGGGATTTACATTTGGACTTTTGCGCATGGCCACATTTTGCCTCCTTTGATAGTTTTTATACTGCTGAGCTAGAAGGCCTTGAGTAGCTATTTGGGGCTGCAGGTTGGGGATGGGTGGGGTGTTAATATTCCTCATCATGGCTGGGGGAGGTGTCATATTAGGAGGAGGGGTGAGGTTAGGGGGTGGGGTCATTGTGTTTTCAGGTAAAATCTCCATAATTCCATTGGTGAGTTGCTGAAGTTTGGCCAAGCTACAGCTACTGGCGTTTGTCTGGTAGTTTGGAGACTGCCGGACTTGAGGTAAATTACAAGGTGTGTTGTTGTGAGAGAGTCGGTGTGTGTTTTGCTGTAGTAAAACAGGAGCATAAGTTGACACAGGGGAACAGTAGTTGTTAGGGGTAGGTGTACTGGGAGGCATGTAATTGTTAGGGGTCATATTCCCAGCAGGCATTTGTAAATGACAACCAACAGTGTCCATGTAATTCCCACTGGCATTACTACAATAGTTCTGAAACTGGGCACAGTCAGCAAAGTTTGGAGTACAAGACGTGGGTGCTGACTCCACAGAGTTATTGGGCATTTCATTACTGCTGATAGATGTTGGGGACTCCAGACCCAACTGTGTCACATCAATCTCTACACCACCAAAACCATTGTTATTCAAGTTAGTGTTCTGTATGTTGTTCATGGTGTTGGTCTGGGTGGGGTAGACACCAGTCACACTGTTACAAGACGGACTGGGATGATTCGGAGTGGAGGTTGGGGTATCTACACTGTTCATGGCAAGACTGTCACGATGTGCCAGCTGCTCTCCAGCCATTTCCCCAGTCGTGCTATTGTCCATTTGCTCATAGTTATTATGTATCTCCTTATTAAATGCTTCTTCCATGTTTTGTGAGGTGCCAAGTGTTTCTTGTACAGTGTTATCATTGCTGAAATCATTATAGTTTTCTTCACTGGGCAGGTCAGCATCAGGTGGAGAGGACTGACTTTCTTCTGCTTCATCTTCACTGGCTGAGCAGGAACTACTGCTATCAGCCACCGCCACTTTATCTTTCTCCACCCTGACGGACTGTTCTGGTGTGGCAGTCAGTTCAGGCTGATTTGTTGGGGGAGCTATGGGAGGAAGTTTAGGCTCCTCAGGGGATGTGGGCTGTATCTGAATCTCTTTGTTATTATCCTCAGCCTCTTCTTGATCATCAATATCGTTGTCGTCACTGTCATTGTCTTCACTGTCACTACTACTGCTGCTGTCCTTCTCTTCTGCTTTCTCCTGGTCAACCTTACTCTCTGGTTCCTGATTAACTTGTATAGCCGGAATAGAATCTATGGTTTTATCAGGAGCAGACTGCTCCATGTTACACTGAGGGGAGAGAGGGGCTGGATCACAGGGAGGACTACACACACTTGGGCTTCTCACCACCCTCATGTTATCAGAGTCATTAGTCAGATCTGGTGGACCATCGGATATAGGAGAGGCCTGGTTGCTCTTCATTGAGGAATCTTCCAATGATACCCTCTCTTTCTCTATATCTGAAATAACTGCATCCTCTTTGACTCCATCCTCCTGAGAGGTTTTTGTTTCTTGTGCCTCTTTAAGGTTTTCATCAGCTTCACTTTCTTGCTCTTCTTCGCTGTCTGAATCGTGAGCATTACCGTTAGTCAACGCCTCAGTTTCCTCTTTCTCTTTAACGGTGGAGTTCTCTGCACCAGCTTGCTCCTTGTTTTCCTCCTGGAGATCCTTGTCGTGGTCATTATCAATAGTTCCATTCAGATCTGTGGGCTGGTCATCGCCATCCTCTGCTTCATCGTCAGCCAGATGACCTGTGTTCTGTGCTGTGCTGCTATTAGCTCGAGATTCTGACAAGGTGCGGTGGTGAGACTGAAATAAAAGAACAAAAATATGAGAACTACAAATGAATCTCGCTAAAACATGCCTCAATATATTACATGCTAAAAGTACTGCAATTATTAAGCTAAATGTCCCTCAATTTCAATTTACATGAGGTTGTATCAATTCCTGTGTGTACTGTACAAGCGGGTGTAAGTATCGACCATGGTTGTTATTATTTGTTAATAGCTATAACAAACCGTAAACTTAACGAGAAGTAAAGGCATAGCCATTGTTTTTACCAAATATTTATTTAATTTTGATGATTGCGTGAAGCAAAATGTTGATGCTTATTCTTTTTGGAAAGAGTAGATGCAAATGTTGTAACCATAAGACTGACTAAGGCATTTATAAAAGGTAATCTAAAGTCAACCTGATGGAACTGACATCATTGCCAATGATACATGTAGACATAGACAATCAATACTCTTACGCAATCAGCTCATAAACTGTCCAAAAGTCTCAATCTCCGGAATATTACAATATTATCACTCAACATTTACAGAAATATTGATATACCTTGACTGGTCTGCCTCTTCCATTTCTCTTGTCTCCTTTTGATCTTGGAGTACCTCTCTTTACCCCCTTGGGCCAACCGGCTTTGCCTTTAGCCTTCACAGCAGAGTTCTTCTTGGCCGAGTTCAATTTACTGTTGGACTTGGGAGATTCATATCCAACTGTCACTTCTGAGTTCTTTACAGGTGTAGTTTCAGTCTCTTCCTCTTTACTGCAGGTACCATTCATTGTGACCTTCTGATCTACAGAGTTGTTCACTGAATCTGTCAACACAAAATCAAATAGTGCAGAATATAAACTGCTAAAAATTACAAATACAATGAATAATATGTAAAACCAATCAGACTAGAAAAAACAAAAACAAACTTAAGGCAATTTAGACCCAGTGAGAGCCCTGAAGTACAATCAAGCTGACAACAAAGTTTGTTAATTTTTGTAATAGTCAGTTTTTGTTAGAAAATCAATAGTTGACATAAAAAAAGGAGACGATACGTACAATAAACATACCAACTCTTACAATCCTTATTATAGCTAGGAAAACCAGTAATGGCAAAGTCTTATACGCTGTACACCAGCTGAGCTAAATGTTTTAAATAATAATCCTGTATCGTTTTATTAACCAGCATTTTAAGAAGAATACATTTCAGAAAAATTCTTCAACGCCATAAATGGTGTAGACCTACCTTCAACACTGACATCCTCAGATTCTGTTTGCTTGGACTTTTTAGCCAAAGGTTCATGATTAGCACTATTATATTTCCTCTTTTTTGGGCCCCTCTTTCTACCAGGCTATTAAACAAAATATAAACATAACAGAATAAGACTATCATCAAGTATAGAACTTATCGAAAATAAAGTGTAATTGATTTATGATAGAAATCTTTATCAGAAACCAAGAAGTACATTTTTATTAGTGTTTGATTGATTAATTGATTGATCAGGGTTTCATGTCGCGCCCAAGGTTATTAGGCTCATATCATGGAGGGTGAGCTCAATGAATTGGTGAAAACCACCCTAAATGACACTGACACCAAAGGAGACAATATATGACACTGACACCATGCAAAACATTGGTTTCCTGATGCCCCCAGCCCAGAGAAAAGGGTACAGGTAGCTCCTGTACAAACATCCGAATTTGAACTAACATTCAATGAAACTATACCAAATAATAACCACTTTTAAAGAGAACTTGTGATACATGTGACTCACAGATACTTGCTTCAAATTTCTAACACTAAACAATCCTTTAATTATTAATTGTGAAATAAAACTTGCCCTCTACAAATGTTCCAGCTCTTCAACACTTTATGATAATCTTAATATATTACAAACCCATAAATCAATGTTACTGTTTTTCATCTGTGGAGTGAACAATTGAAAAAAAACCCATAACTTGACATGATTATCCAGACCAATAATCATACCTTGCGTCTTGGAGTTTTGGTCTCTGTCTTTGAAGGTGACAGTTCCACAGCTAGTTGTTTCCTGTCCTCTGCTATCCTATTAACAACATCCTTCATTTCTTTCAGCTGTGAATCACATACAGGCTACATGTGATAATGCAAAACAATTCAAAAAGTCTTTCAAAATCATAATATGATTGTTTGTTTTCAAAAACATAAAAAAATAGGTATAAGAAAAATCAGGGAGTAAAGTTTGGGTTTTTTGTTTTCATTTGGGTTTAATGCCATACTTAAGGTTATTTATGACACTAATATGACGGCAAGCTGGTCTAATAACTGAGAGAAACCACGGAACAAGGACAGGGCTCCATACGGGACGCCACAACAATTCAGCTTCCTGATGCCCTTACCTCAGAGAGCACCAGGGCTCAGGAAACAGCTAACCACCCACATTTGTATTATTTTTATTGTTTTATGTTGCATAATAAGTAGTACTTATCAAGCAATAACCAAATGATAACAGTATGCTTCTTTTCACATTAAGTCTTGTAAACATTTAAGTTGTTCTGTTGATGTTAGGTAACCAAAACAAATCAGGTTCCTGATGCCTTTATCTCATAGAGCACCAGTCACAGGAGACGCTCACACACATATCTATTTCTACATTACAAAATTCATCTTAGAAATCTAGACTATCAGCTATATCACGGATAAGAGTCTAACCTCCTTCTCTACTTTCTTCTCCTCCTCTATCAATGTAAGGTTAGAGATGAGCGGTGTCCACCTCAGGCTGTCTGGGTCTAGCTCTAACTTTCTCTGAAGTTTAGCTTTCATCCTCTGCATATGTTCATTGATCAGCTTCTTGTTTAAGTGGAGAACAATCCTGCAATTGTAGAATAGCAAATTCAGCTTTAGAAAAACATTTTCAAGATTTTAGTTTAAGATTTTAAAAATCTGTTAGGATTGATCGGTATTTGACAGCACGTTTTTGTGTATTACACTCCACGTACAGGATTGAAATGCATTCCAACTGTAAACTGTGATAGTAACAAAGTCACATAACGTAAGTCAAGCAAAAGTATGTCCGAGACGGATTAACGTAAAAGTTCGTCCGCAACATACATCAGTAGCTATGGCTATTTACCAGATGACAGCTTGCTAATCACCTACACACAGCAACAGCAACAACGCCTAGTAAGCGCCCAGCATGACACAAATTCACCCAGACTGGGTCTGACTGGACAACGGCTTTTAGTTTTATTGACCTACAGGGAATTGTCTTGATTTCTTGAAAACTTTTTCTACTTAAGTGATCGACTAAAGCCAAAATAAAATAAAAGTCGCCGCGGTAATGTGATTTTGTTTTCAGTGAACACGGGTGCACCTTTGATATAATTGAAATAAAGCAGATAAGTAAATACAAAACTGTTTTTTTTTTTATATATATATTTGCTAGGCAACCTTGAAATTTCAGGTAAAAAAAACACAGTGGTAATCAATCAAAGGCGAATTCATCGAAGCTCAGCTTACCGTTGACTTCAGGTATTATTTTGGACTACTGGGTCAATGTTTCAAATTGAACGGAAGTGACTACACAGAACCCCCAATAGCTCCTCTTGTAAGCAGAGTTTCCAGTCTAGTCCATTATTTTGCCTATTAGGGGAGTAGCATTTGAAATGCTGAATTGAAACAATGTATTTCAGGCATCACCACGGAAACTCAGACGTGTCTGTTTTCTCGCGCTGTTTGTCTGGCTGGCTACCTGGAGACCTTGCGATGGGTTATGCCATAAAAGGCAAGATATTGATCAATTTGAAGTCTTAATGATAAAACTAGTGAATTTTTAAGTTTACTGTTATCTGTTATGTGATTTAAAATTATTTCAATAAACACCATTACAGGATTAATTTCCGGAAAATAAGAAATGAAATCATATTATTTTTAAGTATCTTTTTTAAAACCGCCCCAGACCCATGCTGATTGTTATATTTACGCATGGATTCAAATCACTTTGTGTCCATTTGCAAATTAACCTATTATAGAGTGTCTTATGGGGATATTTCGAAAACAGCAAAACATTTAATAATATATGTATATACCAAGCAAAATTTTCTTTCTCTACATTTATACAAAATATATATTTTTGTATAAATGTAGGGAAAGAAAATTTTGCTTGTCTCCACCCGCCTTCGTCAAAAAAAAACAAACAAATATTTTTAAAAAATCAAGGACTAAAATAATTGCAGTGTTTATACGGGAGTCCTTCATGTAAATCCTAGAAATCTTTCCAGATTTGACTTTCTGTGTTCAGCGTTTGGCCTACGTACACTGTACTTGTGTATTATGAATAAATCAGTTTCAAGTGCTTGAAGGAACAAATCATGATACATAATTTGTTACGCATATGGAATAGACATCATTTTAAGTTTCCCAGAATATCGATGGCAGTCATACTGTTTCAAAGTCATAGGAATTGCCCACAGCTACCAATCAATTACACATGCCCAGTGAGAATCTCTACAACATGTGCACAGCTTCACCCGCAGAAACCTGTTACCACACGCTAATTGCCCTAATCGATTCTTTGTCTGTTAATAACTTAAATAAACACTGGAAAAGCGGATTCATGGGATAAAGTTGGGAAAAAATCGGACGTTCTTGTGCATGATTTTCGGTATGTGAAGCGTTTTACTTTGTTAGAAACATTATGTTCCCCTGGTTCTAAGTTCAGACAGCAGAAATATTTTTACAATTTTACAATTTATCCAGGGAGGGCACTAATCCCGTATTACAGCTATGGCCATTCATTTCAGGTTATTACCAAATTTGAATAGTTTTATATAAGAATGTCATTATTCTATTTTATATCGATAGCAAAAAATTACTGAAACAAGAATAGAAGAAAAGGTAGCTACAGTATACTCACTTGCCATCCTTTCTCGTGACCAAGTGGAGAGCTTGCAGAGCATTGGCAATGTCATGTGGACACATCCCAGTGGCCCTGCTGATATCTAAATGCATACCAAAATAAAGATATATAGATTATTTTCTCTAAAACAGTTGATTTAATAAATAATTCCAGTTGGGTCCATAATGATTTTCACAAGCATATATTTCAAGCAAATCAAACAGATCATCATAACATTAATAGGTTCCATTTTCCTAGATCAATGTAAGACGTATCAAGGAAATTCCGCGGATAAAGTCAAGGTTAAGATAAAATAACTTTTGTGAGTTAATGGTGCATTTAGAATTAAGTGGCGACCAGCTAAAAGCAAGAAGCCTTGTTTGTAAAATAACAAACCTTTTATTGTGATTTTGTGTTCCATCTCTGTGTAGAGGTATTCCACTATAACACTCTTCCAGTACGCCTGGTATGTAACCCTGCCTAAATCTGACAGGGGTTTCTCAGGGGATCCTGGTTGACCCTCAATACGAGATAACAGATAACCTGGAAGACAATGAAGTAATATCTCCTATTATTTTCTTTACTGGAAGGGCATTTAAACACAAGGTTTTTTTTATGACCCCAGTACATTGATTTGAATAGTCTGCTGCTTTAGTTATTTTTACATGGTTTGGCTTAATACAACAACAAATGTTTTCTCATTTCTTTAAACTGATTTTGATTCATTCTTAATTGGACATTTTACGTCTCTAAGAATGGACAAAATAGGATATTAAGCGTTTTTCAACCCACATGGGGACACAATCTGTGCATTGGTGTTCTGTTTTGTTCTGAGAGTACCAGGGCACAGATTGTTTGTTTGACAGAGGTTTAATGGCATACTTAAGATAATTTAACCCAGGACAGCGTACCAGCCCAATGGTTGAAGGAAACCACCCTTAACCACACCACAACAAATTGGCTTCCTGATGCCCTTAGCTCAGTGAGCACCAGGGCATAGCTCCCACTCAACCAATCACCCAGGGAACAGAAAGCTCATGCCAACTTTCCTCAATGTCAAAGTAAACAAAGATAAAACAGAAGACAAATAAAAAAGTTCTACATTAAACAAAATATTGTCATAGACAATTAGCAATTTTTCTAACCACACAAGTTTAAGTTAGTTATAAGACTTACTGAATTCAATAAGAAATCGACCATATCCCTTTCTCTGGAACTGTGGCATACTCATAATACAAGATACATTGTACTTCTGTTGGCAGTGTTTCTCCTGTAATAAATAACACAGAGTAATGCTTAGTTTGCATATTTGACATTTTTTTCAACAGTTAACAGTATCATTACATGGCATGGATGTACTTATATCTTTATTTGCATAGCGTTAAACAGAAAACTTCCATCGGGTACCTACATGGTCGATTGAATGACATACCTTAGAAAAATATCCAACGAGGTGGCATCCGAATTGGTCGTTGTAGGTGAGCACATAAAATAGGAATGGTTCCACATCATAGTAGAGTGTTTTATGATCCAGGAAGAGTTTGGCTAGTAGACAGAGGTTTTGACAATATATCTTACTGACGTTACCATCCACCTCAAACACGGACAGCTCTCCTTTGCGATAGATCTCATTGGCTGGAGGGTGACGGAGCTTACATTTCTCCTAATTACAACAACAACACACAGATTATTATTAAAAACCCAAATTTATTTATGCACACAAATCCAATAACGAGTTCATCAAAATTAGCGACAAAAATTCTTTTCTGATAAACATAGCGTTGTTACAAATTTATCCTTTATTTTATTTGATTTAAGTTTGGTTGGTGTTTCCGTTATCTTTAAGATCATATCATTCAGAGCACAATGCACTTACATAATGTCGTGTCAGTATACTTCGACTCTTCATATATTTTAGGCAAAATTCACAAATATAAAGTTTTGGTAGCCTGAAAAGAAGAAAAAAAGTTGATTTACTGCTTTACCCGTGATAAAGATAAGTAGTTAAGGAAACCACACATGACAAATGGCAACTTACAAGACAACAAAAAAACTTTCACACCTATACAATACACATTACACAGGCCCGCCCATGTCTTTTATTTTTATAAAGTCTGGTATATAATATTCCACAAAATATTGTTCCAGTTTGATTTATGTGGACACAAATTGAGATATATATATTGACACTGAAGTATTTAAGGAGATTATTTAACAAATTGTATTTCATTTTAAATTTGAACTGTTTGTTTGATTTGGGGTTTACACTGTATTTAAGATTATTTCAAAAGTTGGTGGTGTGCCGCCATACTTGGCAAAAAACAGAGACAATTAAGAATACAAATCGGTTACCCCAACTTCCTTTTGCCCCTAGGGGCACAGGAAGAGGTACCCTAGATCTGACCTAGATATATCACTCACGAAGCTTCTACAGAATACACCATGGTGTCCTATGATATGAGCAGTCTTACCTAGCATATTCCTGGGGATATGGTGATGAATACCACGTCTGAATCTCATACTTGCCAAATTCGATGGCTGGGGGATACCTTCCTCCTTGTGACCCTTCAGGCTGCTGTTCAGTTGTACTGGCAGCCTGCAACACAAAAGGCTATATGCCCACTTCTGATAAGTCATTGATCTACCACTCCACAAACATGCAGCAAGCAACAAGCACCCAAAGCAGGTATTGAGAAAGAAACACAAAGTACTACACAGTACAAATGTAGGAGAATATGTGAAGGATAAAATATACTAAAATATTACTCTATGTATAGATATCGTGCAAAGACAAAATATTAAAAATTAAAAGTGTAAAGAAAAAAATAAATACTGGAAAGATCTATACAGTGAGAGACTATGGATTTATATGAAAGTGGGCTATGTAACTGGTAACAATATGTATAAAATCTGGGCCATTCATAAAAAATAGAAGAATGTTTGCTGTAACAAGTCTCTAAAAAGTTGGGTCGGTAGGTATTACTCGTTTGTGTTTTGGTTTTGTGAATATCACACACATTTCATGTGAAGACATCTCAACCTCTGTAGTATTTTAAAAACTGCTGAGGAATTGCAGTAGTTGAAATGTATAAGGAACTATGCACTAACACTTACTTCAATCGAAGTAAACAAACTTTAAAAAATGGTAAAAAAAATAAAATGCCAATTGATATATACATTTTTTTTTTCACAGAAGATTTTACAGTCGGTCCGGTTACGACAAACACTGATTATATTAGGAATGGCCCTGTCATAATGCCATAATATAGCATCTCAATGCAAGTTATTCAATGGTTCTAAGTATTGAAATGATTTCAGGAAAATACAGTGTTCTTGTCACCAGGAAAGTGTAAGACAATTAAATTAAACACAGGCTACATCCATAACATACAATGTTAATAGAGATCACTAAAATCAAACTAGAAGTGTGCATAGGTGAATTTCAAAGTCGGAAGGAAAAGTATGCCAGAGAAAGAAAGCAGTGAGATTACTCAGCAAAGCCCAGCCCATGTAGAGGGCTAAATAATAACGGTTACAATATTCACCAGCCCTACCTGACTCAAAACCTGTTGAGCTTTCTCTTGTGCCTGTTTGAAAAGTTCAACATCACTATCCGTTACCCCACGTGGACCACTAGCCAATGGTTTCTCATTAAGACTTCCTGCAACCAAAAAAACACTACATTCATGAGATAATGCTCACTCAGTCTCTTCAATATCGTACGTTTCACAGAATTTACAACATGAAACCAATTCCATTCTACTGAGATCACAAACACAGCAACATCTAAAACTGTAAGCAATGAAAGAGGAAGGATTCATAATTAAAAAATTTAGTTACGTGATAAAATTAAGTAACAAATGCATTGGTATGATAAAGATAATTAAAACCATTGTTTAACTTGGGTTAGAAGCAATGAAAACAACAAGGGGAGTCAATTGGTAAGTGTTTGTGGGAATAACATTTTAACTTATGAAGATATGAAGGTAGCCCAGTGTACACATTAGGAATGGGATTCCTCTGCCCTGCAGTAACTGAACAACCCAAAGAGGTGCAAGGGACAAATTAGTAAACAATCACACTAATTTCATGTGGAGTTATCTTCATAATTCAGTTATGAAAGATATAAATAAAAATGTTACCTTGATTAGTTTTAACAATGACAACAGTACGTTGTTACGTATGGGAATTTGAACAATTTTCAATGCTATATAAGTTGGTTCAATTGCTAGCTCATTGAAACAAGGATAGAACAAAGGTTTCTTTTAATGGCAATTTTAGAAAAATTTACGTATGTTAGAGAAATAGAAAATTACATGGATGAATAAATATAGAAATGAAGTTTTTGGTAGCATGCTTTGCTACAGATATAATACACACCACACACATACACAACAGAAGCAAGTGCTACATGGATATTGGGTGCAGTTGCTGCAGAGACAGAGTTCATGCCTGGCAGTGCACTGGGAGAGTATGTTTGGATATAAGGGAGATGGGTGAGGTGTTGTACTTGTTGTGTTCACTACAAGGAGAGCCTCCAGCTTGTTTATTCCCCCTGACACTGTCTTTGTCAGTAATTCTAACTAAGGCTGCAAACATGTGAGGAGGCATGGCTGTGACCGTCAGTTCTTACCCCTAGGGCGTCCCCTGCCTCGACCTCTACCCCGACCTACTGGCACGGATTTAGCAGTCGCTTGTGGAGTAGGTCCCCTTGTATGACCCCCTCGTCCTCGTTTCATGGGCCTCATTCCTGGAGTGGTCAGGATCTTCTTATTGTTGACAGCCTTTCCTCTGCCCCTGCCCACAGGCCGAGCTGTTCGACTGTCCTGAGGACCTGTGTCTGCTGCCAAGCCAGTATCCTTCCACGGAGTGCTTGTATACACAGGACTAAGATCTGTATGAGAGGATGGACTAAGTGGTGGAGGGTCAATTTTGATTTTTCTCATGCGCCTTGGAGGTGAATACATGGGAATAGTTCTTTTTCGAGTTTCACCAGCAGTAAATAAATGTGATAAACCGTCAAAAAGACTTTTTAATTGTCCGCTGCCTGGAGGGCCTCCTAATTTTCTTCTACGTACCTTATTGGCTTGTAAAATTTTGGACTTTCGAATTAGTTTATAGGCAGCCTGCTGGGATTTGCTAGAGTTTTGAGAAATTTTTGATTTACTATGTAATTTTTTGCCTGTTTCACCAGTAACCTCAAGGGCACTAAGCGATACTCGTGATTTCCGTTTGTTTGAGGGTGTGAAGAATCGCGAGAGGCCATCATACAGGCCTTTTGGTTTGTTCAATGAGTTCTCCTCCTCACTCTCAGAGTCGCTATCAGACGATGAACTCTGCTCCCCATTTTGTGCAACACTCAGTACTTTACCCGGTGTTTTAACAGGGTTGCAAATTCCATTCCCTTTACTCTGATCAACTTTTGAGCTATGACTTGGTGTTTTAGGAGTCTTTGGTGTCTTAGGTCGTCCTCGCTGCGGTGTAAAGGTTGAATTTGGTGGCACAGAATTGGGTCTGTGAAAGACAAGGATGAATGAAACAGGAGTTAATAATGATTATAATAAATCTAATCAAAACAGCTTTATTTTTTTTCAGGTTAAACAAAGTTCTGCTTACACTTAAAATAGATCCAGGGGCAATTGAAATGAAGTAGGTTGTGTTTTTGTAATCAATAACACGATGATCTATGGAAATTTATATATGCTTTCTTTAAATATTAAAATAATCATTGAAATGTTATTTTTGGTACAGCCTTTAGGTATAAAAGAGTATAACTGGCATTTTAAAATATATATATTGTGTGTAACTCACTTCCTAGGAGTTGATTTTGCACTAGTCTTTGTTTTTAGCCCATCTCCAAAACCATTAGTTGACTTCACATATTTTGTTCTTACAAACTCGGACATATCCATATATTTTCTTTTCTTACTTCCACGTGTTGGATCACAAATATTACAATTCCAGAAACCTGAAAGGGAATGTTATAACACATTGTTTACAAACAGAACTCATCAAAGCATTTAAAAGTAGCTGAAATTTAACAAAATAGATTAATACATTCATGTAGCTATGCATTTAATTCCTTAATTTAATTCCAACATGATAATTGATAACGTTTTGCTCTTGTATTGCAGAGCTATTGAACCTAGTAATACATCCACTCAATGTACTGGGTTAAGCACTTGATACAACTTCCCAGTAAAATAATTGAAAACATTGACTGTCTTCATTCTTCAGTCGTTCTACTGTGAACCTCTATAGCTCAGTCGATTAGAACGCTGTCCCTTCTAGCCAGAGACCAGAGTTTGAATCGCGGTGGAGGCAAGCTAATTTTTTTTTCTCTACATTCATAAAAATATACATTATTGAACATGTTAAAATATGATACATATACATCATGTTACTTCAGAATAAAAGAGTTTTCCTACCTTTTGGTGCCTTGGATAAAGGTGGATCACAGCACTCCATATGAAAGCCTCTATCACACGCATCACAAAACAACATGTTGTCCTGTTCAACAGATGCATGAATAAGAAAGCTCTGAAAGTGCCCAAATAATAACATGTCAAACGTGTACAATACAGGACTTATTTCGTTTACTTTAGCAAAGTATAACTAGATTTTTTAGCAACGTATACCCTAAATGCTCAACAAATTCGACCTCCATGGACACATGTTTCAAGTCATATATTGAAGGTATAATGCAAGATTGGAACTAAAACTTATATTTTCTTGTAGCTTAAAGTATGAACTTCTTAAAAATGTCAACATTGTGTTTCTACAATTCTTAACCTTTGCATAAAATGAAATTTTATAAGTGGTAAAATTTGTTGAGCATTTAGGGTAACTAGATTTTAGACTCTTTGAGTGCAGGCAAAGTACATGACGTTTACGAATTAATTAGTCTTTTTCTTGGCATTACAAAATTGCTTCTGTCCATAAGTATTTTAAGCAAGCTAAAACAGTTGCAATTTTCTAAATGTTACAAACAGTATAAATTTCAGTTGTTACAGGATTAGCTGTAATTTTATTCACATTAATTAAATATGGAGAATAAACTGTGCTTTTACCTCTTTCCCTGATTTTCCACAAAATGAACACGTTTTACAGTCAATACACTGCCATCGCAAGGAGTTCACTTGCAATGTCAATTCAGCAGAAAACTTTAAGCATGAAGGATGACCTTAAGAGAAAGAAACAAATTAAAATAATTGTTATTGAAAGCATAACATTTTTTTTTAATGAATTGAGTAGCTGAAACAAGTTGAGATGTTGATTAGGGGTGTAACGTACAGTAACGATTCATCGATACTATCAATACTTTGCCCTCACGATACACGAATCGTACCGTCATGTAAGTATCACGATACTTTAGGGAAAAAGGTGCACCTAAAATTTTACCAAATTTCTCTTCTTGGTCTTTCAATATTGAAAGTAAAAAAACTCAATACAAAGCAGTTTCTGAGGGAAATACTGATATTTCTTTTAAAACCATAAACGAAATGTTATAAATTTTCAGAGAAACCGAAACGTCTTTCGAATCAGTGATGCTCTCAACTTGTTAAATGTGTCCAAAACAAAATGGCTGCGTCCGTAGCTATCTTGTAATAATCAGCTGCGATATTTATTATTTCCTCAGAAACGACCAAACAATTCACAGAAACAGTACTTGGCTGTTCAACTCAAATGTCCATAAATACCAAATCAGTAGTTAATTTTTTTTCAG
>JAVFBZ010171680.1:6225-16364 GCA_032466195.1 Katharina tunicata | reverse complement strand
ACTATCAGGTATATATTGCCCAATTTTCAGAACAATCCTAACATTATTGACAGAGAAACAGTCCATTTAGTTAGTGTAACATCAACAACAACACGAACAAGAAGAAGAAGAAGAACAACAACAACAACAACAGCAACAAAAGCGCCAAAAAGAGAGTGAGGTGAGTAAGATCTAGACCCCGTTTACCACGGGGTAATAAAAAATGTGCAATCTGTCTACATTGGCAGTTATACCCACAGGCGTTGATAAAGTTCCGACTAAAACGGCGATGATCGTATCACGCCCGAGGTGATGTGCGCAGTAGGCCTACAATAGAACACTTCCGAGTGCCCGATTGTTGCAAAACAACAACATCAGTGTCTGGGAGAATCTGATCTCGCGAGATCTCCTATGTATGATGAGGACAAGATAGATCTCTCAGGCCTCGTGGGGTCATGTTTTCAGTCTGATTTGGGGAGTCAAAGATTGACCTATCAGGTGCTATAATCTTCACCGGAATTATGTTTTAAATAGTGTCTGGTGTACGAGATAATTGTTCATACGAGGAAACTCGGTAGAAATTGTATGGGATGTACCATGTGCCTTATCTGATGTTGCAATCAACTTAAGTGGGCGGTTTTCAAAATGTCGCCAGTCGGCCTCAGAGATCTATTTTGTCCTCGGCATACTTAGGAGATCCGCGAGATCAGATTGTGTCTGGGATCCTCCCGTGCCCTTGTGCTCATTGAGCTAAGGGGCAAAGAATGCCGATTTGTTCTGTAAATGTTTTGTCCAGTCTTGCATGTTGCCAGCATCGTTTAAGGTGGTTCCCTCCGCCGATTGGGCTGGCACGCCATCATTTAAGTCAAATAACCTTGAGTACGACGTAAAACCCAAATCAAACAAACAAACCATACAGTTATGAAAAATGTTCTATACCAACAATGAAATTAGTCATGCTTTTATGGCACAATTGGAATATATTTAAGCAAATATTTTATATAAATACCACAGTAGAGGGGAAAATAACAGAAAGCACAGCGATATTTCTAATAATTTTTTTAATATACTATATTACAGAAAATGCATATATTGTTTAAACTATCGTTTTGTTATCGCAAAGACGAATTCAAATTAGGTTTAAATTAACTTTAAACTGAAAAATTGAACAAACACTCAACGAAAAAAAGGTACAATTGGTGTGAAGCATACAACAACACAAACAAAATAAACTAAACGTAGTTTGTAGTTTGTAAACAAATCAAAAGTAAAAAATACATATATAGATATAAAATATTATTGATTATAGCATTGCACAAAATGAGTCATTTTTTTCTGTTTTACTTAAAACACATAACATCACAATTTCCTCGATCAACCTTAGTTTGTTTCTCTACTATTGTTTTCAGCGTGTACAGACTTTGCACGTTTTCTGACATGACCGCAACATGTAGCTGGCGTTTGATGAACAGTGGCCTCCCTTGCCCCATATCGGACACAGCATGTGTAGATCCTGGCACTTAGCTGGAAATATACAATATCAACAACTAAGCAACATATGGACTTGAACAACAAAAGATATAACACAGGTGGTTGGCACGAAAATCCAGATAACTCAAACATGGTCAATGTTCAAGTCTAGTGAATAAGTATATCCTGATTTGATTGATTGATTGATTGGTGACTATTTTATTGATTGATTTATTGGTTGATTGATTTATTCATAACGCCTTGCTCAAGGATATTTCACTTCTGTGATCAGCAGTGTATACAACAACAGACAACGTTTCACTTTAATTCAAGTGTTTGCCATTTTGGAAAGACAATATTCCTTAAGTGCTAAGTAATATACACACATAGTACAATTAAAACGCCACACACACTTATGGAAAAGTCCTAACTACTTTCCACCTGGCGTTGTTGTTATTTCGCTTTGGAGAAAGAAAAAATCGACTGTTGTTCCAAGGGGATCACACATAGGACGGACTATTGTTTTCCAGTCTTTCTATAACGAACGCCGCGTCCAAATTCAAACCAAATAAAGACAAACATATAAAGATCTTACCTTCACAATTTTGACAGGATTTACGACAAAATTTCAACATGTAGCCGGCGTTACTGTCGCAGTAATCACTCTCCTCCCAAATACTGCACTTACTGTCATTGTCAACACAGGTGTCGTCTGCAATTAAAAATCCACGATTGATTATAGTATTGCAGATTTAGTTATGAGTAGGCATATGTCTAGGTCCGATGTGAGGCAAACTAGCGGGTGGTTGGGTGGGATGCTCCTGTTACCTGATGCTCTCTCAGCTAATCGGGTCATTGTTGTAGTGTCTTATTTTTCGTCCGGTATATTTTCAGTGCATGGTGTTTTGTGTGTTGCTAGAATCGTTAGTGTATATGGGGGTTTCCATTGCCCGCTGTGCTGGCGCGCCGTCATATGAGTGAAATAACCTTAAGTACGTCGTTAAACCCAATCCTTCACACAAACCCATTTGCATGTCATTGACAAGCATATTTGTGAACGCAATCTGCATGACAATAATTGACATCTCCTGATTTTATTCATTAATTAATTTATTGTTAAATTGGTGAATAAGTCAATTGACTTTCCTTGTCCTTTTAACCCGCCAGGCTTTCATTAAGGGCCCAATACTCAGATTAAAACATCAGAGACATTCTAAATAGGAAAAAAGTTTGTGTTTATTACACGGTCTTCCTTCATGATATTATGTTGAAGCACGAATAAAACTGAAGAAATAAAAACGTCAATTAACGAACGAAAAGTAAGCACACCATTTTTACCGTCTACGTCTTTGTTATCTACTTCATTTCCGCCTCCACCGCCATCTTCTGAGCCCCCGCTTCCGGTACAAACTGCGCAAGACTTTTTGCAGTTATTCAGCATGTAACTTGGGTTTATCGAACAGTGACCAGCATCGGCCCAAACCTTGCAGTCTGCTGTGTTGTGATCATCTTTGCAATTCCCTAAAACAAAAATATATATATATACGGTGGAGGCAAGCAAAATGTTCCTTCTCTACATTTATACAAAAATATATACATGTATATCGTGCTGCTTGTTTGTTTCCTTCTTTAAATTAACATAAAATCCAGATCAGTCTTCAAAAATGCCATATAAAAATATACTAATCTTAAAAATAGTTATCCGTAAATAGTTGGTATATAGATAATGATATTAATAGTGAATTCATTTGGGCAAGTCGCTAAGTAGGACACGCGACAAAGATCCCAATCTTAAGTGATCCACAAGGTAAAAAGGCCAATTTGTTCATTCTAACCATTCTGAAGCCTATACCTGAGGACGAAGTCATAACAGGAAACTAAACGCCGCCCAAAGTTAGCGCAGGTGATATAATTCCTGTTATTGTCCCTTTTCGCAAACAAAAATTTCAAATTTCAAAATGTAGCTGAGGACAATAAGAAAAACAAGTAAATGAATGTTCAGCCGATCAATGATCCGCTTATACTACTGTTAATAACACAGAAGCGACAAACCTCCTGAATTATCTTTGTCTTTTCCATCATTCCCCAGGTCGACTTCCGGTTCTTTGTCGCCATTATCAACTTCCGGTTCTTTGTCGCCATTACTGTTTCCGTCTTCCGGTTGGCAAAACCCACATGTCAAAGCACAACCCTTTTTCATAAAAGCCGGGCGTATCTTGCACTCTCCGTCTTTCTTCCACGACTCGCACGATTTATCACGCTCAAGATTTTTACACTCTCCTGGAAGATTTTAAAAAATCCCACCGTATAATTTTTATTATAATTTACAACTGGCAGAATATTATAATTGGAAATGCGCACATTGATGAGTTAGTTATTTGGTACAAAGTTACATATTACAAAGTATGTTGTAAAAGAACTCCAAAGAATAAACAAAGCAAAATGTACGAAAATTAATTGTTCAACATTCTAAATGTCGGTGGGAAATCCAATAAAATACTGCTTTAAAGGTATGAGGAAGTTTTTATATTTTTGTACAACCCTGGACAGTCTTTGTGTGATTGTACTTTGTACTGGCGTGTTTTTTTTTTTAAGACATGCCAACCAATCGGCCAAGGAAGACTTCCTAGAGGTAACTGGCAACAATGAAGAGACGCCTTGCACCGTATGCAAAACATGGCGCCACTTTAATCGGCTTCGTGAAACCCCTTGGCACGTACACAAAAAGTTTCCACCAGCCATCAGTACTTCATGGAGTTAAATTCACAGCCCCAAAAACAACTTACCATCGTCGCATTTTCCACAAGCTTTTCTGCAGTTGTTTGCCATCCAGGTAGGATTGGCTATACATTCCCCTCTCAACGCCCATTTTGTGCACTCCTTCTCATCCCACCGATTCACACAAGGTTCTACAGCAGAAATGTTTGAAACAGGATCACATTTTGAATCAATAGCAAATTAATATTTAATTTAATTCTGTTATTCTCTTGTTAATTTATTTAAAGTAACACAAAATGATGCTATACCTTTGTCTTCGTCTGTACCATCCCCATCGCCATCGCCCACATCTGGTTCGTCAGTCGCAGAGCATACCCGGCATGCCTTCTGGCAGTTCAATGACATCCATACCCGGTTTACTTGGCATTCACCTTCTACAGCCCATTGGTCACATTTAGCCGAGTCTGTGTGCGTGTTTCGACAGTTGGCTGTTAAAGTAATGAAAATAACGTAATGACATTTAAGAATAACTGCATGCCGGTACTTATAATACATTAATCATGTTTAATTTTTTATTTGGGTTTACGCCGTACTTTAGATTATTTCACTCATATGACGGGGTATATCAGGCCAATGGGCAAAGGAATATTCCTTAAACCACACCTGGCACCATCGGACATTTTCGGGACCAGAACAAATCGGCTTCCTGATGCCCCTTAGGTAAGAGAGCACCAGGGCACAAGAGGCTCTCGCCAACCTACCTAATGAAACGAGTTAACACCTTATGATATTTGTGCTTGTTTTTGATTTCAAGCTTCCAATCATCATTAAAGAGCTTATAATAACTCTAAATAATAATCCATGATCTTACTCTCAGGTTTTTCCGTATGCTCACAGAAGTTACAGGTCTTTTTGCAGTTTTTGGTCATCCAGCCAGGGTTTGATTCACAATCTCCCCGCTTTCGCCAAACTGCACACTTATCAATTGGGAATTCATCTTCACATATATCTGTGGACGATATTTGAAAACAAATTGAATATAGGCTGATAAACGTCAACATAATAATTATCTTCTTTACCACATATATCTAGCTGATCAAGCATATGGCACACAATCTATGTGTAATCTGTTAGATGCAACATTCCTATTTTTCGTTTCTATTTATTTATTAGTATTAATTGTTAACTTTCCATCTCTGGGACAAGTTTCAAATTTATATTTTGGTTCCTTTTCAATGTCTCATTCATTTGTGAAATAAAATGGCCCCCATAAATGTTGGTCTAACGAAGACTCATGATACGGAATAACGACACCCCCCCTCCCTTGACATTACAGATAATACTGTAAGGTGACTACAAAACGAGTACATAAATAAGTAATTACTGTATACATTTCAGTATGCCAGACAGATAAACGATAGTTATACACGCCACATAATTATCAACGTGCCGTAAAATATGCAGAGAACCTACCGATATTTCTCAATTCCGGTAACATGTCAGCAAAGAGTCCCATCAGTTCCCAAGACCACGTAAGTAAATGTAGATCTACATTAAATAAAACATCAGTATTTCAACAATAAAACAGTGTGCTTGCTTCCGTTGCAAATATCGAAGCTGACAAGTTTTGGCGCTATTTTTATAGAATAGTAGACAAAATAATAAATGGCCTGACTGGCTGACAGATTGTTAGAAGTTTTACGCTGTAAATTATTACCTACTAGCATTATTATAATTACCTCCATCTTCATAACAATAATAATGATCGTCATCACCATCTTTTTATTATTATTATCATCACCATTATTATTATTAGTATTATTGTTAGCGTATTTGTGTAATTAAGATTCATCTTTGGAAATAGGTAACTGTGTTTAAATACATTTATTTGCACCCGTTACAACGAAAGAATCCTTCTGCTTGAAGAGTTCTGCCAGTAAAGAGGTCATGTAAAAACCCGTGTTTTTTCTATTTAATGTTTTTTCTTTATTGTAAATTGTTTGTATTGGTCGTCTTAATTGTGAGCTTTTTTCATATTTTATTGTATTCAACCGACCTTGTTGCTGAGTATTTGTGATATTTTAGGTTTAGTCCAGTTTAATAATGTACTAACTATGGAAGGCGGTTATGGTAATGCTATGGAAGCCGGTAGAGGCCATGCTAATACAACCTAATTAGACGGTGAGGCGATGCGAGAAGTTGACTTACCTTTATTTTCCACACGTTGTTCAGCCCCACATTTGCCGCAAGCTTTGGCACAGTTTTGTTCCATCCACTCCGGATTCTTTTCGCATTCGCCCTGGTTCGCCCACACAGCACACCGCCATCCGTCAAACTGATTCATACACAGTTTGTCTGCAGACGTCAAGAAATTTTGTTTTAATTTTATTTTCAAATCATTATCATCAAAAGCTAGTGTTTATCATTAATCTAATCGCCGTCCTGTTGAAAAGAGGTCTAAAGTCGTCATATACGTGAAATATTCTTGAGTACAACGTGTAACGCCAATAAAATAAGGAAATAAATAAATATACTTCTTTACACATTGTTGTCAATTAAATTATTCCATTTATTTGGTTTCTGGTTAATCCTGTGGCCAAAAGGCTGTTGCAATAACGTTATTAAAGCAATCAATCAAATAAATACATTTATTTATTTGATTGGTGTGTAACCTTGTACTAGGGTATTTCTCCTATACACCGGCTTTGGGTTGCCGTTGTATCCAGGATGAAACCTCGATCGTATAAATGTCTAAAGGTGACAGGGGGGTTGTAATCTATATTGTGTACAGTGACTGGAGTCTGCAGTCCAACGCTCTGTTCCAATCAAATACAAGGAAAATCTACATACCCTCCTCTCGTGTAATCACATCCTCAGCCGTTGTTTTTACTTGACAATCGTTCGATCCATCGGGACAGATACACCTACAATTCTGGTCCACATAACCTCCATTTGTACACCAAATGTTCGTGGGACAGTTTGCCGCGCACTTGTACATCAGGTTTACAACCTTGACGTCACTAAATGATAACTCCTTCCGCCATACTTGGCCAATTTCCTTTTCTTTCTCGGGCTGTTTAGATCGTATCGTCTGTGAGCGGCCGTCCCGTGCAAATGCCTACGGGTTGTGAAAATATTAGAGATTATGTTTTATGTCGTGTTTAAGAGACGAATTGTAATCTGCTTAAAAGCTTTGTTTCAAATGTATTGGAAATCTGCAGTGTTCTAGATGTAGGCTATATAAATTCAATTTTCTTACAGCAAAGATAGACTTGGTAACTCAAATCATAAGTCAAAAATATAATAATGATATATTAGCTATTTTATTTGTTTTTACATTAATTTAATAAAATAGCTAATATATCATTATTATATTTTGGAATCCATCATAACTGATGTTAGCCATATTTAAAAATTTTGTAAAGACAACTTTTGTTGTGTGGATTTCTTTCGGTACATAACTTAATTATTGTTGACGAGATCTCGCGATACCTTATTCTGGTGTACTCTGCTCAGTGAGCCTAGTTTAACAATGGTTAGACCGTTGAAATTCAAGTCAAATATTTGACTATTTGAGTTTTTGTGGTTCTGCACAAAACATCGACAATATACATTCCTCAATTTTTTAAAGTTGTTTGGGTTTTGTTGATAAATTTAAACTTAGTTACAAGAAGGTGATATTTCCTAAAACTATAGTTTAAAAATCTGAAATAAGCCATTTATTGGCATTTAAAAGTCAGATTTTTTTTTGTAGAATCGACCCTCATCTCCTTACCGTGACCCCATAATGCATTGCTGACGAGTACTCATATGGGACATTGTACTGGTTGACCTGTTTATCGCTGTACTTATTGAACCAGATTCTCATCGAAGGATCTACATTCTGGTAAAGAACTTCGATGAAATTGTCTCGGGTAGGGAGCTGATGCTCGTGTACTAGACCCATGGCGTGTCCTATCTCGTGCAGGTATAACCCTTTCTGTGAACAGAGATTAGAACATAGAACGTATAAATTACTCCTTTGTTCACGTGATGTAGTTGTTCAGTTGTCAGCGAGAATGACATGACTTTTTACGTTTTTATCAGGGGCCGTTTGTCCAAAGCTCCGTTAGCCTTACAGACCGTTGACGTTGTGTCACAAAGAAAAAAGTCCCGCCATGATAGCTCATCATTAAACAACGTCATCTAATTGACCGTTAAGTAAACACAGCTTTGAACAGCCGAACCCATTTCCTTGGTTAACGAATACAATATTTACAAAATACACAGACATCGTGGTATTCTCACAAAAAAGGAGTTGATTCTTTTTTGTTGAACGAAAATGGAACAAAGGCCTATGTGGGGTTTTTTTATGACTAGCGGTTGGGATATCTCATGAGTAATATTACAGAAAAAAAAGTGGTATTCACTGGAGACTATTGCCACGTTCCGTGTCAATTAAACGACTGTACGACTGATCTTTCTTTTTTCTTAAATAGATGATAGATAAAATGAAGAAAAACTAGCCACATAATGCTGAAATCAGTACACATAATAATATTAATCTTGTTAATAACGGTAGTATCGCAGTAATTATAAAACTGCGAGAAAATCGATTTTGAGCATGGCGAAAAAATATGGCAATTATAACGGTCTTGCAAATAATGCGTAAAGTCCTTCAGGTCTCAATAACAATTGTAAATAAGGGGAAAATACCTTGCTGATAATAAGAGAAACTCTCTTAATAATAATATAAATTCTGTATAGAATGATAAAAGCTTTGCCTTCAGAAGTACTCATCAACACAACGTGTGTTTTTTTAAAAGATTGTATTACGGTCAATTATATCACGGTACTTACCCATCTGCACGCTGGGCTCTCCAGATTCAGTGCCTGGACACCACCAACCATTCCTAATTCTGAGTTGCATCTAAAATAAGTATGGAATGCATAATTGAGCTAATAGTTGAGTGATAAATAACAAGAATATTTGCACTGGGTTGTTAAGGTGGACTCTACAAGCATTGGAACAAAAAATATCTTCGTTAATTTTTATTATTTTATACGTTTTCCTTAATATGGCAATATTTCTTAATCCACGTCTAAGAATTTCGTATAAGATATTATGCCAAGTACTGTGTGTGTTATAATAATAAATAAAATGAGATGATTTCGGTGGCGAACCAATTATCCTATTCCAATTGATTTTTTTAAAACTTGACTACGATTTTTTCTCCATAGTTTTTGTGAAAGCAGAGCCTCGTTGGTTTTGATATAGCGTGGATTATTAGGTCTATATGCTAGCTGGGTATATCATATGTTGTGTGATCACTGATCCGCACATTGACTCGAAGTCTAAAAATTATTCAACTACACCTGATCACAAAGTTTCAACGAATTACGTAACGCAATTCCGTTTTCAGATTTGAACTAGCTGTGTCAAATATGTCGTATGCTTTAGTCAGTTTGGAACAAGCAGAGATGTTTATCTCTTGAAGACTTAGTTTCATGCTAATTTCATTCGGCCTGTACAGACTTTATATTGTCCCATATACCCCAGCTTGTAGACCTGCCAAGCAACCAGAATGCATCTTGAGTTATATTCTTGGTTTGAAACATTTAGAATACATCCTATTGTGGCACACAAGTTCTGTAACACTTTATTTTGAAACAAGTAGCTACACGTCCTTCTTTAACTGTGTAGTTATTCACCATTACATACCCAAAGCCATTCTGGAATCGAACCAGATTCCTGTCGGCAGCAGTAGATTGTCTAAATTTGACACAGGTGTATCGCTCCCATTCAGTCATTGCCCGTTTAATCCAGTAACGTTCTTGTTCGCCTAAAAAAAAAACAGAAATGAGTATTCGTATGTCTTAATATTTTTCCATGGTAATATAACAAGTAATATTTTGATTCATGTAAAAACTGAATAAATGATATTTTGTGGGGGGGGGGGGGGGGGGGGGGGGGGGGGGGGGGGGGGGGGGGG
>JAVFBZ010171669.1:0-16364 GCA_032466195.1 Katharina tunicata | reverse complement strand
TATTTTATACAAATAGATTCTATAATCAGATTTCGACCATTTAATTCTTTAACCTGTATATGATCATTTTTTTTTTTCACTCATGCTGCCTTATTGGGTGGTCCAATCATGTTATATTTATGTCACCTCCCACCTGTTATATGTTATCAGCTCTGTAATTGGATTTTATGTATCTGTATGAGTATGAGTTCAATAAACCATAAACCAAACCATAATGTTTACCAGAGTTTTGTGTGTGATATTGAGCTTTGTGGCCTAGACGACCTTAGCAGCTTGATTAAAAATGAAAAAAATAGAGTAAACACATATTAATATCCGATTATTATATTATAGATGTTTTCATTTAAAAAACCATTAGATCATTGTATATTATTTCGACAAAAGTTGCAGGAAACGTTTTTCTTTCTCCTGGTGTTTTGTTTGTTTTTGTTAAACCAAGCCAGGTTTCAACTATGCACTAACTCATATTCTACCAAATGCTTTTTTACTTATTTTTCTTCTTAGATTTAACAGCCATACTCACTGAGAGAAATCTTAGGAAACATTATGTCAACTTTGTAAATTGTACTTTACTTTAAATATTTTACCGGGAAATGTGAAGGCGACTTGGCCTACCTATAAGCAACTATAACAACTATAATTATGACTGTTTAACAACGGGCTTATATTCTTCTAAGGTAAAACTCTCCGTTTCAAGTACAACACCTCACGGACATCTGCAATTTTGACCCTCAGGTATATATCGTGCATCCTTTAAATTGTTGTTTGTTCATAACATATATGTGTGAATGCCGTGTAAAACAATATCGGTGGTCATATCTTTGACTGTAATCTGGTAGAATACAAGGTCACCAATCAACACAAAACAATAAGAGAACCATTTTGTTGCTGTTGTTGTAATGCAAGTGTATTATTGATTTTGTTTGAAAACATGACTAGGAAGAAAAAAATAATAATTGTGAGCATTGGTAAGCTGGATCAGTTTTAATCACTTGAGATTAGGAAGGTGGTGGAAGGCAAAACAAATAACACTCAAGGCAACGATCATATCCATGTCGCATTTTAAATGGATTTTGGTTTATCTTTGGCGATTAACCCCTGGTCTGTCTGCTACTTATGTAATTTAACCAGTGTCCTATTGTATGAAGATGGTGCCAACCGAGTCGCTGTGAACCAATGAACCCGGAAATCTGGCAGCAGCTTTTGTGCGTCGAAATGATTTGCGTTTTTCTGTCAGTAATCTTTGTGACATGGTCAGCTTATCTAAAAACGGGCAGTATAATTTCCTTAGCCGCATCTAACAACATTTTGCTAGTCTTACCCAATTTCCGGCTTTCAAAAATGCTTTTTTCGATCAATGCTGGTATTCCAGTTACAAAACGAATTTTTTTTTAAAAGTAAATGTGATGCCTGAAAACTGACTGTTACACATGATAAATAGATGAAAAATTGAACATAAGCGTAATGAGCCTGTCAAATAAAATATAAAGAAAAATTACAATCTAATCTTTTGAAAAGTGAATGTTTATCATAGAATAATAAATAATACAGATATGAAAACCACTTGAAGTCGATTTCTGTAGCATTTGATGATGACCAGGAATTTTATTTTAATTGTTACACATGCAAGCAAGAAAACCGTATTACCCCATCTATGTGTAAACTATTTTACAACTTTGTTTTCTGAAACATGTAGTAATTCTGCTAAATATATGAACATTTTTAGTTCCTTTACCAATATTTAAACAAAATTTAAAATATGTAGCCACTTTCACAGATATTTCTGGAAGGTCAAGTGGCGTGAGATCTAAGCAGAACTTGTTTATATCTTGGGTGGTGTGTTTTGATTTTGTATGGAGAATATTCTAGGTTGTTCCTGTTTTTCAGAGCACGTCGACCTGTTTTCTTTGCTTTCATAAATACTCGTATTTTCTATACGATTTTATTTTGAATGTCTCATGAGACGATATAAACTGCAGAAGTTGTTTCTAGTATTTTCAAGAGATTTCGAATCGTAACAATAAGTTCAACCTTAATTGACATAGCGTTAACAGTATATAATAGTTTGTAATGCTCTTTGGTGTATTTTTTGTTACGATTTATACAATACTGTGATATATCTTAAGAGTATATCTTTGTATTGCTTGTGTTTTAACCGTTCTCGAATCTTCTACAGTTTGTGCTAAGAAATGTCGACCAGCCCAAGCCGTAAATATATCAAAAGAACAGACTGGTACTATTATACCCGCGTAGTGCAATTCCAATAACTGATAAATCTCTTTAATCAATATTACACTACCTGTGAATTTATGCTAATATCTTTAGTGGGACTTCAGACTTAATTCAATGTAAAATATTTTGGTGTGACTACTGCTCATGTAGCATTACCAATGTACAGTCTCAAGGCTTACTTAAGTAAAGATACACAATTTTTTCATACAAAGCCAAAATGGAGGCCTTTTGTAAAATCATGTTGCACAAATAAGCATTTTTTTCTGTTCCAACCAAACCGATTGATGCTCAAGTCCATAATGATCGTGTGTCTAATCGACGCATGTTTTCCCAGTACAAATGTTTCGTCAAGGAAAGCATCTCCAATTACACTTACCATCCAAGTCGTAGCTGATTTGTGAAGATAATCAAGGCCGGAAGACGTACATAATACACCTGATTGTTTCAAATGAGGCCCTAATTGGTGGATAATTTAAGCTACATTGTTATGTGCTTATCGCAATTGATTTAACTGATGTGCAATATGACCCAGGTTATCAACAGTTCTTGATCTATAGTCTACAGATGATTCCAGGTGCATGAGTCGGAAAACATTATCATCAAATTCCACGAAAGGGAAGCTTTGTAGGCTTTCCCAGGCAACAGCCAATGAAAGGAGAGATGTCAGTATCTGAACCGGACTAACGTCTACATGTGACCAAACGGTTAATAGATAACAATAACAAAAAGTTGTAAAATAGCGCGCGACCAACGATTGAGGAAGATTGATTGCCTAATAAATGGTTTTGAAAAAGGGAAAGATTGTTACAATTTGTAATTTCAATAAAATGTAGTAATTATATACTTCATCAGACTAAGTAGGCCTAACATGAGTCCCTGAATAGGGGAAATCACAAATTGTCATTGATTGATTGGTTTTAGCGACGTTAATGAGGGTATTTCACTCATATGACGACTATGCGTTGCTGACCTATCGTGGAAAATCTCAAAATAGCTTCATAAAAGACAACCCGCAAAATCTGGAGCCACCGAAAACGTCATTAATATAAGTTTGGTAGACTGATCCCAACATATATCGGGTTCAACCTAGGAGACTTAACAGTCTAACACCCAAGCCACTGTGATGCAGCTAGGCCCTTGGAAAATAAGAGTCACCGATGTGCGATACAGTTTACTGTACAAGGGAAAAATAATCTCCAGGCAATGATGATATAAATAGAGAAGTAACAATGAAATCCTGTTTTCATCTTAAATTTTACACTTCAGTTCATCAATACCTTGTTAATGGAATTCGTACTGGAATGAATAAGAATTATTTGCAATCTTCAGAACCATATAAATAAAGTTTTACTCGTAAAATTGTACCGTCTATGAGAAGAAAAAAAACAGAGTCGTGCTTTTAAGTCTTGTGGCTGAATCAATTCTCATACAAATATTTCAGATATGTGACGAAATATTTCTGGATATTCAGCAAAGTGTAAGGTAGACGAGTATGTATCAAAGATGAGCTCAATATTCCTACCGTTATTTGTCGTTATATCTCGAACTACTGGTAGTAATGTAAAAAAAAAGTGTCAAGTATAAAACCTAGGTGTTGTCATCGATTTGTCGCATTTGACTTTAATCACTAACTGTTAAGTATGTGTCTTGCTCATATATAATATTGAATATGGGTCGTTGGGTTTACATCTAACGCCGTACTGCTGGTTTTTCTTACACAGCCCTTGTGGCTTCGTAAATGATGTATAGATGGATGGGGAACGAAAGCATAGTCCAAAGGATCAACACCGTTTTCCAAAACACTCATGCAAACGTTTAAAACTATACTGATGATATATAGGCCTACTGACGCCAAAGATAGATTGATGGTACAAGTCATATTGTTGAAATTAATTTGGTTTGGGTTTTTTGCAGCCCAGTTTAACGAAAGCTGTGTAATTATGTTTCAGATATTAGTGCTAGAATCGTAGACCTATGCCCAAAGGCAATAATTCAATAGAGGTTCCGTTGTGCTATACATCGCCTTGTAACTGTAATGTTTACAATATACCCTGTTGAATTTGACACGATTGTTTCATATAAAAAGACTGGGGATTGGTAGACTTCGTAATAAAAATCTGAAAAGCGGGAAAAAAGATTATATGCCCTGTCAGTTTCTCATTATCACTTACATGCAACGTGCCTTTGATACTTATCCCAAGGGACGCGAATAAGTAACATTAAGGTTTGAGTTCGAAATAAACGAAGTCACGCATGCGCTTTGAAGAACGTATAGTACGTGGAAAATAAACACATCACTATAGGCAATATTTGAAAGGAGAAGTAATAGAATAATTTCGCTTACGTGTGAAATTGAACTCTTCAGTCCTTCCTATAAAGTGTTGTAAAAAAATAAAAAAATGATTTACACCTAGTGAGCTATATGAAAAGGTGTTTCCTTTTGACGATATACAGTCTGTGAAGGTAAACGGATTTGCACGCTTCGTGTGTTTGCAGTGTTTATTATCCCGGAGTTCGGTCATGCCTTAGCATCTGGTTTATCAATCATATGCTACTCAATAATGCCAAATATAAAATGGGTTTCTGAACTTTATGTAAAGTTTAAGGTCGACAATAATGCCATTAAATTCTCAAAATATTCTTATCGCAAGTTTTTTGGCATCAACAAATTATTGAGGTAGCAAAATCCTTCTTGTACAAAAAAAGGCACTTTTAGTCTTTGCAGCATGGCAAAGCTTTTGACACGGTTAAGGATTAATGTAATCACGTACTCAAGAGTATTTCACTAATATTGGTGAATTCCTCGTTGTTTCTATCAAAGAACAAAGAGATGAAGTAATTAATAAGTGGGTAGAATATGTGATATAATAGATATTATTATATTTGTGCAATTTTTAGAAATAATAAGTATAGTTGAGTAAGTATAAAATTTAACAAAGGATATCGCAAACCTTACAGTTACAAGGCGAATTAAACGAGTTACCTAAAATCCAATATTTCTTCACGCCGAACTTCAAAGGATGGACAAAGGTACTTTGTAATTCAAAGCCATGAACCTAGATTAAAAGCTTATGTTCAGTTGTTTTTCCCGGAAATAACCGTGCATGAAGATTGACTCTAAGTAGAACACGTTCTTTTTTTAGCTGTATAGCTGGTAAAGCAAGTTCTGAAGTTCTATCTAATGTAACGGACAGTCTTGCCGAACATAAATGTTATAGGTTAGCAGCATCGATACCGCCTGTGTAATATAATGACCTTAACCACACGTCTTCCAATTTCCCGTTCGTTATGAGAACCTTTCTCTCCTAATAGCAGCTGTGGAATCGATCACAGGGACAGGAAATTCCTTTTTTCTTCTTTATGTCAAAGGCTTATGTCATTAGTTTTATCGGTAGAGGGGTTATTAAGCTACGTGGTGTAACAAGAGATAAGAGTATATTGTAAACAGTTTCGCTATGAAAGGTATGGATTGATATCCCGTTTTTTATTTATGGCCCCAGATCTCATATTTAGCTGGCCGGTTAGGCTGATGACTATCAATATCTCTCTGGTATGCTAGGTGATTCAAAATTGGAGACATACAACAGATCCCCTGGTATCTTTTGGGTAGCGTATTAAATAACATCTATATACAGTTGTTTGTCTTAGTTTCTTGGGCCCGCGCTCTCAAACCTAAGGGGCATCCGAATGCTAATGTGTGTTTATAGTTCTGTGACGTCACCGTTTTTTGAATTCCCTCACCCATTGGGTTAGTACTCCCTCGAAGGAGCGTTAATCTCAATCAAACAAACAAATGATAAGTAATGATTTACAAGTTATGGATAAGTTGCATGAAAAAAAATACGCTAAATGAAAAACGTTAGGACCTTTTTCAGCGTAATCATACAGAAATAAAGAATTGCAATACTCTGAAAAAGACACCTGTAACACTTACAGTATAAGTTACGTATGAAATCTGACTCTTCCCTGTGTTGAAAGAGTATGTGGTTCAATAAAGAAAAATCTTCCTCCCTGAGCGTGGAATGATAATAAATGGACGTGCGTCTCTTTTGCTAGATTTTCTTATGTGATTTTGTCTTAAAATACACCAAGGCATCACTCACACCCCTTAGCAAGGAGGGGATGGAAAACGGACACGATTCCTGTGTACTGGCGCTAGATGTGATAAAGGAGATAATGAAGCCGAACTGTCCTGTCCTGTTTTTCGTCGTGAAATTTCAGAAAGACCGGGAATTGCGTTTTGACGGAATATTTATTATATTCACAAGTTAAATCTGAGTATTGAATTACAAGTAGATGTAGCCGAATTTAAGCTACGTGGTGCTTTAAGACTGCATGCATAACAGCAGATGCACTGTACCTGTTCATCTCTCTAGGATTACAACGTAACCCTGGTCTACATTTAGTCTTGACTGACTAATAATAACATCAAGTTCATCCAATCTTTGCAATATTTTGAAGAGTCAAGCTAATTAGCATATGCGTCTACCATTTAAACAAAACGTGTTAAATCCTTTCTTGGTGCCAGTGAATACGAGATGTCAATTTACATTAAATGATTAGCTAGAGACCGTTCAGAAATGTCTAGATTTATAATTCCGCACCATTTTAATATTGTGTGGTCTGGTTTATGCTCATAACTTCGTTAAACAATGTTTCTTGAAACCTGTTAGAACGACTTTACACATCACAAATGATATAATACTTGTGAAACGCCCGTTATGGTGCGTGTTAAGATGTTAAGTTTTTCGAATGCAATTTTGCTCTTAACTTATTTGATACGATGTTAATCAAAATGTAAGCTAAGATGACAATGTCTGTACACACATCCCTAGAAGGGAATCATCTTTCTTGTATGTTCCTGTGTTTTATTTTGTTCTTAGACCTGTCCGCTTCGTATCCTCCTATAAATCCCCCTTGTTAATTTGAAACTTGAATGATGCAAACTATTAACAGGAACACAAAACCTCGTAAAATTGTTTGAATCACTAATTACGATGTTGCTATGGGTTACGTTGTTTTTCCAAACGTTAGCTCACGCATGTTAAGTAGTTTAACGATTCACTTTAAGAAGATAACTTCAGAATATTTGTCCTGTATTGGTTTAACTGAGTGAGCTCTTTAATACTATAACATGTAAACAAAAGAAAATTATGGGCTTGGTAATTTTGCTCAAACAATTGATTTGTTCGTGCGGAGAAAACATAATAATAAAAATGATGAAAGCTGATAACAGAATGACCTTGTCATCTTTTATACATTAAAGAAGGGCCTATCACTTATTTATTACGTAATCTTGCAACCAAAAAAAATAAAGTGTTAAGAACGTTTTACTTGTTCCACCGGCAATCTCTTTCAGTGGTGGGTGTAAGCAATGCACTACAAAACTACACGTGTTGTACTAGATCGATTTTCTTATCCAGAACACTTCGGGCAGATTCGCAATTCACTAATTTTGGCCAATACTTCATGAAAGTCTTAATCGTTGCCGATTAAACTAAAGACGTAACGCCGTATGTGTGAATCAGTGATCTATTGTTAATGTACAACCATCTTTCAACTACATTGCTAACTTGATCTATGTATTTTTTTTCAATTATGTCTGTTTGGTGACCATATCATATTGCTCTTCCGTAATTTGAAACTTCAACAAACATGCCTAGAAAAAAATTGTCATATTTTTGTTCGCAGACTAATTTTGTTTTTGATCTGAAGTCGCAAACTTACTGGTGTTTGATGGAACACGGCTTGTTGGGAATTGTGACATGGTAGAACAGCGGTTCTTAGAAATTGTAACGTATTTTTTTTTTATTTATTCACTTGTATAATATGAACGAATTGGGGGAGATGGTCTTGTCATATAAGTCGTTTCTGTCTGTGTTTGGACAAATTTCAAATCTCTCTAATTTGTATCAATCTTATAGGCCAACTTTTTTGCATTTTTGTTTAGAGAGTTTAAGCTGAAAAGATCCAGACTAACAGATGTTTGATGGAACTGCAATTGTAAAATGTAAAAATACTTTTTTTTGATAATGATATTTTTTTTAAATCAGTAAAATATTGTTTTAAATTGTTTGAGTCAATTAATGTTTATTAATTCCAAAAAATCGGCTAATTAATATCTATTTAAGACTGGAAATAATATAATCACATGGCACATTGCTAAAGTGAATGTTCTTTTCTGTATGTTGACAGAGTAAGTCATTTCTGTCGATTCTAAAAATATTTAAATTGTCTGATGAATGCAAACATTTTCTTTTGCGTTTTCATCATGCATCAGCAACATTCGTCATTTAAGTGAAATTATGTACAAAATTAAATACGAATTAGGTAAATAATAAGTAAATGTTATCAAATATTTAATCTGACATTAGATGAAATTTAATGCCCAATTTCGTTTTGATTAGAATAAACTATGAAGAATTGATCTAGTTTACTAGTTCTCTAGTTTACTAATATTTATCTGATTGTATAATCATTGGATATGTACTAATTAGTTCAGGGAACGAATGATACATAATTTTATTCTATCCCAAAGCCTATGGAATAACTCCAAAACTAGATTACAGTGTACTCATAGGTTGTTGTTATCTTGTATTTAAATGATCCCTTTTGTATTACTTACGATTCCCGGCAGTTGGATTGTCATTTATTTGATTGGGGTTCCACGCCGTGCTTAAGGTCATTTCACTTATAAAATGACTTGCCAGCCTAATGATTTATATTTTGTTGGATGTGTTTGTTTCTTTGATATGCTAACGTGCTAGTCCAATATATGAAGAAACCAGTCCCAGCTATTGCTGTCAACACACAAACAATACGCGACATTGTAGGACGCAAAGCAGGACCCCACAAATTTATCTTGTTTCTGATGCCTCTAAGATAAGACAACACCAGGGCACAGGGAGTTTACCTCAAACCACACACCTTTACATTGATCTGCCAGATGGTATTAATGTTCCACTGCAATCTGGAAATCCACATTGAAAACTTGTCAATTCCTTCCCCTGAATGCTTTAAATCATTTAACGAAGCTTCAAACGTGCAGTCTGTATGATAAGGACGCATTCATAATGAAACGAATGAACATAACATTACTCTGTAAAATATTTGCGAAACCGTCTCTTCATTCGGCAAAATAATGATTATAAAATAATCTGACACATTTTCGAAGCATCGTTACTGTTCCAACTCTTTATATTAAACTTTCAGTATAATATCAGGTAGTAAAAATGCCGATCAAGTAGCAACAACCTTAATAATGTTTGTCGACATTGAGCTGTCACCTTCAATGAGGATATAAACAGAGTTATAAAAATCACTCAGCTGATTAGAAAGGTTGCCGTGAACTAAACCAACATTAACAAACAAGGGACGATTGAGAAGAAAAAAATCATGTTTTCAAAAAATCATGACAGATGATTAAAAAAACCTTATCCTAAAAATATCACCCCAAAAATGATATAGAAAGCAGTAGCAAATGACATCGTTAAAAGTTGAAATGAAATTTATAATTTCTGTCCAAACATAAGTTTAATGCTTGCTTTATTGATGAGTTTGTTTACATGATAAATAACTGGATCTGATCATGTGTTTTGTTTCCCTGTTAGGTAGGATATAACAAACGGTTCCTTACCACGTAATAGTCATGCGTAACAATACAGCTTCACCGGTCAACTGAAAGTCTATAAATTGTTGTTTTACTTAATTTTTGTTAAGGAAGCAAATAAAAACAGACAGGTTAATTAGAAAGGATTTGGTAAACTAAATCAGCAATAGCAACAAGTTAAAGATTAGGGAAAAGTATCGAATCCAGAGAGGGATGAAAAGTCAAGATTTTTTAAACCTTACTCGTTGCTGGCTTTTTCTATTTTATTTCTTCCGTTATGTGTAACGAATAAAGAGGGCGAATAATTCGCAAAAGCATGGAGAAAGAGCAAATAAATGCTGGTAATAAACATACATGTATATCTGGGGAATAACGTTTGTTGACATTTTGTTTAAAAGCACAATGGTTTGCATACAAAATTCTGTTCCATTTCAACGTTTTCACTTTAAACAATAACACCCGTGTTGCAACATATTTTTTTACACACGTTATCAGAATTAAACCTATGTGATAATGAAAATGTTTGGTTTCATTAGATTTACGGCATTTAAACAAAATAAAAAAGAAGATAGATAGCTTTCAGAAGTAACTGTTCCACACTTTTCTTATCTGCTAAAACCAGATAAAGAAATTAAGTGATGATTGCGTAATTGTGAAACTTTTCACCCGTTAGATTGTTTTTGGAAGTTGTCTCTTCCATTAAAAAGGACAGCCATGATTCGAATATAAAACGAGAATTAGTTTCTTGCCAAGCAGTGTTAATTGAATTGTTCTCAGTCTGGTTTAACTTCACAGTATAAAGAAGTGTTTTACGACGATGCAATATCTCAGTGGTCAATAATGGCCTGTGCTCCATTATCAAATAAAACTAAATGGGTAGCGTGTTAGAAGTTGTTTTTTTTTAGATGGCAGATTAACCATGTTTGCCGTTTATATTTTGTTGTGATATACACGTGGACGACTTAAACGTTGTTTAACAATGTAAATCACAAAGAAATATCCATATATGAGTTACTGCATCAATTAAACTATTTATTTAAAAAATCTGTCATCCCAATAGTAAATTAACATCTCAATCTATATTAATAATAACGAATATCATTTCGAATAACTTATCAGGTGGCAGATAAACCATGTTTGCCGTTTATCCAAAGATGAGTTACTGCATGAATACAAATATTTATTTTTAAAGTTTGTAATCCATGCAGTAAATTAACTTCTCAATTTATATCAATAATAACGTATACTTTTTCGAATAACTTATCTTCCCAAATTAGTACTAAAAGTAGAATAGTTAATAAAATGAAGAGAATACAATAGCTGTTATGGGTCTGTATAATTTTATTTCCCATACCCCCTAAAACCATACAAATGAGAAAAGTGCCACGATGTATACAAACTCGCACTTTTCCAAGTGCAAACAAACATAGCTTTGTGGTTATATCATTTTGTAATTGTGACATGATCGTAAAACGTTACAGGCGTTTAATGTATTTTAACCGCTTTTATCACCAAATAGCCCAATGATAGTAAAAATACAAGACGACCAATAACGTTTTGTACAGAACTGTTAACTTAATTCGAGTCTTTTAGTTTAAGACACGTCAATAACCATTTGGTTGACATTTCGTTACCTGTTACTGGATTAACGTTTTAACCCAAACAAATATGAATGGCGTTCATTGGATCATAACCCGTGCAATTCCATGTCACACTAACCTATATAATCTCAGACATAAAACTGTACCAAATGTAGGTTAAACCAGTTATAGACATTTGGATATGCTGTTCACTGTTTGTAAAAATGCAGGTAACTTGTTGAGAATTATTCTGAATAACTTGTTAACATACGGCCGTCTAATAATCTAAAAGTCACTTTGCACCTAGAAGGTTTACATAACATATTGTAGACAACACAATGATATTGTTTATTGAAGACCCGAAGTTGCTCATTTAAGCATAACTATACTGTTGATCAGATAAATGAACACGTACATTTAGTTTGATAGGTGTTTAAATAATAGATAAGCTCACATGACCATGTTTATGTTACGCCTGTAAGGTAGGTTATATATAAATATTGTTGTCACGAGTAATGACACCTGTACAAGAAAACTAGCAAACCGGGTGCTTGGCTAGTCATATTGGAATACAAAAGGAAGAATGTCTATAGCTTGTGTCATCAGCTTGTCAAACGCCAGTCATAGCAAAGTGACTGTAAAGGTGATCCAATAGTTATAGTGGATGGAAATTAAATCAAGCACTGTATCGACATTTTTCGTCAACTATGCATTGAAAGGATTTTTTTTACGCCTGCACATTTTTGTCGACATCAATCAGTCACCTGTTGATTAGTCAACTGAAACATCACCGACGTATTAACGATTGATAAAATAATTGATCAAATAATAAAGATCGGATGTGACAATTTTTGTATTTTTCTTCAGAGAACATTAATAATGGTTTGGCTAATCATTTATGAAAACCCATTAGCTAATGAGATGTCGTTATGAGATGCTCTAACGTTTTAATCATAGTCCAATTCATAACCATTGTGTTGGTTTCGTCGATGAACAGTGGAATTGTCCTCGAATATCCCTGAAGAATCTCCACAAGTAGCCAGTTTTGTCTTGAGATAGTGTTGGATAGGGAAAACAACACAATAACCATTACATGGTTTAAGGTTTCAGACTTCAGTCCTATCTATTGATAAAAAATGAAAGATGATTAACAAAAACATCTTGCCTCACATGCTCTTGATCTGACGAAAAACATGGCTTAGTAATTAGGTCAATTTGCCATGGTTTCATCCTTGTAAAAAGCATGGCGGATGGGTGGGTGAAAGCATCCAGTGGCTTGGTGCTCTCTTGTGCCAAGGGGCATCAGGAAGAATTTGTGTCCTGTGTTCTGTCCTGTAAATGTTTTGTATAGTCTACTGCGTTGCTGGCTTCGCCTAGAGTGGCACGCCGTCATACTAGTGGCATACAGTTCAACGTAAATAAAAAACAATCAATGAATTAGTTTAAAATGTTACTCTAAAATAAAACTAAATAGGTTTCCTGCTAAATATTTAACACATTATATGTAAGGCAAACCCCAAATAGAAGTTTATGGCATAACATTATTTGTAGGCACACATTCACGCTCCTTGAACCCAGTTTTATTACCGTATTTTTCAACAGTACATGTAATAGGTTTACACTTAAAACCAGTTCAATCAAACATACGAAAATCTAATATGGAACACACAAGATGGTTAAAAGTAAAAATACACGACGGCCAATAAAGGGGCAAAATTTGTCTAGTAGGAGACCGTCTGGGAAGCCTGATCTGGACAATTAATAAAAACGGGCAATGCATCTTTAAACGGTACCATCTAGGGTTGTTGTTGACAAGCCTAGGTCGTTAACGCTTAAGTGTGTAACAATCTGAATTGTCCTTAGCAGTTTTCACGACAAACTATCGACCGCTTGAAAACTATCGTAAAAGAACTCTTTGATATCAGAAGAAGCAAACAGACGAGCATTTAAGAATTTGACTAATAGTCTAACAATCTGGATTTTATTTAGCAGGTTGCACGATAAATTACTGACTGGCCAGACGACAATCGTGCCAGAACTCTTTGATATTAGAAGCAAACAGACGAGTATTTAAGAATTAGACTACGAGTCTTACAATCTGGATTTTCTTTAGCAGATTGCACGATATATTATTGACCGGCCAGACGACAATCGTACCAGAACTCTTTGATGTTAGACGAAGCAAACAAGGCATTTAAGAATTTGACATTTGCGTTCAAGACTTAACTTATTGCCATTACCTCCTTTCGGCAAACTAACAAAAGTCAAACACAACCCCTAATTTATTCCAAGGTCAATATTGTTTCACTTGTAATAATGGAAGAAACAAATTATACAAAAAAGATGTTTATCGTTTATCTTGTATATATTATAAAATTTTCACCATTCACTATTTCGAGAAGTTTGATATTGGTGGAAATTATAAAAGTAAGATACTAAATCAAGGAAATAGTTTCTTGTGATCATTGGGTCTATATATATATTTTTTTTATAATTGTAGAGAAATTAAATTTTGCTGTATATTGAAACAAAATTGTAAAGAGATCTAAACTCATAGTTTACTTTTCCGGCGAGCTTTATTGGTGTTCCAGAATTGTCTGCTCGCTGACCTCGTCCAATATCCGTTCCAAAATATGAAGTTCTCACCTCATCATTAATGTTACAGGATGTGTCCCCGTGTTTATTTCGACGGTTTAAGCGACACAGGTATGTCTATCAAAAAAATCCATAAGAAAGTGTAACACACTTTTTTAAAATTAAATTTCATCCATTGCAACTATAATCTTATTAAATAAATCAAATCGATCACCCAATCATAGGGTGAATAAAGTACTTGTTCTAACAAAAATGGTGCTCTCTGTAAATGTCCAGCATTGTTAGTTGACGTCACCGATTAATGTGGCACGCCGTCAAATGCGTGCAGAAATCTTAAGTTGGGCGTAAAACCGCTATCAATCAAACAGCGAAAACGTATTCATTCAATGTTCATCAAAGACTTAAACAAACTTATGTATTAAAAGGCGAGAGAACAGTTTTCTCTAATTCTTTCAAATTATAAATAAGATGTGTTCCTCACTTTTTCTTGATTTGCTGATAACCACTAGGCCTTAACACCAATGTATCATTGTAGGTAAAAGATGGAACCTGTTTCTGTCACACCTTACATTAATATTACAAGTTCTAAGTAGCAGTGGACAATTTTCGGTTGTATGTACATGTGTCAAGATAATTGGTGTGTGTTTATTTGTCAGGGCGATATAATTCCACCACGATACAAATTCCTGCGATTACTCATACATTATGTCCATCAATACGCGAAATACAGGGTTGTCGGTAGTCCGTATAAAGGTCATTGGAAATTTATCCACATTTCAGTTTGGATCAATCTATGATTTTTTTTTATATAAGTATAATATCTATGTAATCTATTTACATTGGTATATTGTATAATTGTATATTGAATACATGCAGTTTTTAAGCTACATGTATCTCAGGTATGTTAATTGTATATGACGTTTAAACATATATTGTATAGTACTTGCAAAAAGATCTACATGTAGTCAAAGCTGCTGATAATCCCACTTTAGTTTTCAAATTATAATAACAAGAATTTAAACAACATTTAACAATTATTTTAATTTTGGTCTGTAACTATTATTTGAAAACAGTATACCATGCAACGAATGCATGATTCATTGTGCGAGATTCATACATTAAAACAAATAAGAAAAGCATGAGTCATCAGCAAAATTATCTTAAATGGCAGGCTAAAGAGTTCCAAGCACTTCACCAGAATACATTCGACTTTTCACTTCAAGCGTTCTTGAAATTTTAAAAACTGTATTTTAACACATTGTTCTAATTTATATACATCTCCGTTAATACAATATCTGAGACAGCTTTCACATACGGACAAACGCCAATCAAATATCATGCAATCGAACTGCAAGGCAGATTTAAAAAATCTACAGAAAAACATATCGTTCAACATGTTTATGAAATAAGTCACAGATGGAAAAAAATCCAGGAATTTTTGCATAAACGTTTATTGTCAGCATTGACCCAAAATATTTATTTTCGTTTTTCTTTAAGAAGCACTTTTCTGATTAGAAAGTGTTTTTTTCTTGTACTCAATCTATATAAAACTAGTTTAAGGTGGGAACAAATTAACGTATCTAGTAACAAAGACGAAGACACATGACGTACATTCTCTTTCTCATTGAAGAAATAAAGCAAACGTTGCTGACGAACACAAATACGAATAATTTGAGCTACTGCCTGAAGGTAATAGTTATTGTTCACTCATGGGTCTATCGAACATGAGTGGGATTGGGTTTGATATGTGTACGCATAATGAATAACCAGATCGGATCATATTATATGATGTTAATATAAGATAAACTGTATTATGAGGCTTCATCACGTCAAAAGTTAGTTTCAACAACATCGGTTAGAAATTAGTCGATGAACAACTGTAACTGCGACGCATTGCTAACTAAGTTAATTCAAAGCTGATTGGGGTTTCCAGTAACAAAAATGTGTTGCGCGATACTGTATTTCCACAGCAACCATTATTTTGTGTGTCCAATAAAACTAAAATATTTATGTACTAAACATGTACTATATTAGATGACAGATTTACATCAGGTAAAACAAAAAAGCAAATGTCCAACATAAATGGTTTTGGCTGGTTGCTCTGTGATTTAATAATAAAATCGTTTGATTTCTTGATTTGATTTTCATTAACTAATTTAACTTTATTACTTGTCTGCTTGATTTGTTTTTTAGTTTCTGTTAATCAAAGGAGACCCAACAAATTGACAGACATAAGTATTGCACAGGACTAATTTTTTCGTATTAGTAACAATATTACATCCGGACATATATTGTTCCTCATCTCCTGTTTCTCTTTTATATGTAGCTATATGCATTTCGATAAAGTG
>JAVFBZ010171658.1:0-16366 GCA_032466195.1 Katharina tunicata | reverse complement strand
CTATTATTTGTTTCATCTATTAATGTCAAAGTTTTGAAATGTCACTTCAAAAGACTGAATGCTGTGTCTTTGTTATACAGTTATAGTTAACAAGAAACCTTGTCAGTCATGTAAGTGTAGACAATTACATTCAAGATACAAAAAGGAAAATTATCATTGGCGATTTCGCCACAATATTATGACAAGCATATTTAATACAAGTAAACGCGTAGTCAATAACACTTATATAATTTAAAAGGAATATGATTTAGCCTAACAAATTACCAGTCTAACGTAAAATGACTAGCCTATGTATTAATAGAAGAAGCTTACAGAAGTTTTGAAATTTTTTGTTGGAAAAATTGATGGCAGATTGTTGTACTTCTGTGGCCCTCTGCCATCCACAAGTGCTTTCCACATAGCCGCGTAGACCCAAAACTTTTAAATTTAAAGCCACGACGAACTAGACTACATCGCTGAATCCAGATTTTTTCCCCTCTGATTATCTTGTGGAAACCGGTGCATAGTTACCGGAGTTCCCTCTACAATTTTCCGCAAACTTTTTTGACTAAATACAACAGTAGCATGGCTTTGTTTTCGTGGACATAACTTTAAAATCGTGCGTTAGTTCAAGAAAGGTCGAATACTTGCCAGAAGTGTAAACGCAACACCTTCGTGCACTAAAGAGCTACAAATCAAGGCAAACCATTCACCTTTTAGGAAAGGGCTACACCATCAAAGAGGAAAGGACTCAGCAGTCCAACATTCAACCAACCGAGCCACGTTATGCATTTCCCATACCACAACATGGACAACTAGTACAGATGAGATTACATGTATGTGGTCAATTATCAACGTTTAGAATTTGCATGTTTCATCACACATATATTGCCTTTTTTCAAAGAAAATTAAACGCCATAAAAAAAATATTACTTGCAAGGAAAAACAACATTGACAATGTACACGTAATGCTGTCATTTATGCTCATCATGTACACTGAAGGATGAAAATAGATTTGAATATCAGTGATCTTCTAAAATTGACAACAGGGTTATCTTTAGACGTTATCACCGAAACTGTTCACGTTAAACTACAGCATATTTATTATATTCAGTACATAGATTAGTGGTATATGAATAACAGAATTAATACTGACGAATGCAAATTGTTATCACATGAACAATAAGAACAAGATACGTTATCTTAATGTAAAAATATAAGCCGAGAAGGATGGAATGTATTATTATGCGGTTCACCTTTCTGGTCTCAATTTATGAAACATTTACAAAATTCAGATGTTAAGCCGCCTACAAAAAACTCTCAGCTACATGAACATTTGTACCCAAAGCAAACAATGACAGTGTTTTGCTTAATGCGTGTGCCATTTATTTATATATATTTTCATGCCATAAATGTAATACTCATTTCATACATGTACACGAGTGCGTGTTTTGTTTTATTTACAAATATAGGTACTAGTTATTTGGTTAGTTGTAAATACTATATATATTTACAATAACATAAGATATTACGGACAATTTCTGGTATATTTTTGGCGCAACATGTCTGTCTAAATGCTAAGACTGTTTCAAGCATGAAAACTCAGCTAAGCATCTATGTCGACACCTTACGCCGGAAATATACAAGACGTTGTTTATCCATAATATCTTAAGTTATTCTAAGTGTGTCAACTTCTATATGCCTTTATTGTACCTGTGAATAACTGTATTTGTTTTATTCATTCAATGTCAGGCGAACTTAAAAACAAATCATAGCTTTCCCAATTAAACATTTCACCGTTCATGTTGGAGGAGCTCACCTGTTTTAAAGGTGACCGAAAGGTTTTTATAACGCATGGTTTCTTAATAATGCAAGATATCTTATAGGCAAAATATATTACTAAAGAGATTTGGTTTAAGTTAATTGATTGAATGATTTTGTTCGGGTTGTGTGTGTGTTTGATTGGAGTTGTACACCGTATTTCACTGATATGGCGGCGTGTCAAGCCAATGGGTGTGGAAAACACACACGACAACAGTGGCACACACAAGACAACCAAGAACATTGAATGGCTTCCACAACCAATCTAGTTGTTGATGTCTCGGGATGTGACATGTGGCCACATTATTTCAGTCCGTCAGTAATTTAGGAATTGTGTATTCTCTCTAAGAGAAACGGGCAGCACTTTATCATAATGTGACCAGATTTCCACGACAGTGAACTGTATGTATTTTAACGGAACCAGTGTGACGATTGATTTGAGGTGGAATAATTTGGGGCGTTATAAAACATATCTGACAATAATCAAAATCAAAAATGGCAGTGGACTCCCAAGATAAGATTGTAGTGCGGACTTCCTAAGAAGTAACGGGAGCTAATTTAAACAGATTCATTTAATAATTTTCCCTACTTGTACTGCAAATTGTTCGTTTGCGTATCCTAAAAAAACAATTTAATTTAAATAGAGAGTATCAAGTAGATCCATAGCTGGATTGATGATCATTTTAATCATTCAAATGGTGAATTTCACCTGCCAGGTCATCGATATAGGCATTAGAGTGGTACAGAACATGTAGTATGTAGCTGAATTGGATTGAAATAAAGATTGAAGTTCTTCAAGAGCAGATGTCTTTAGGCGAAGGCAAAGGGATACCAAAAATGGATCAACATCAGTTAGGAAAAGAAGTTGAGACAATAAGGAGGTTGCTGTTGGGTGCCACAGGGCGGAAATATTCCACTGTAAATTGGAAGAAAAAACCCAGTGCTATTCTAATATATTCATTCGGTCTACTCAAATATATTTCTGTATCCATAGCAGATACAATTGTGTTGTGTTTTGATAAATCTTCGCCGTTAATTTGTCTAGCCCGTAGCAATTTCCTTAATTGGGATCTAATCCAAATCGGGTAAAACTGTTAATGTTAACTTCATCTATTTCTTTAAGTCTGTCAAAGCCATATTGTATGCCCGTCGAGAATGGGTTATCATTTAACAACAAATAGATATAAGCGGATACTTCAATGCTCCTAGGATCAGCTCGATCGTATCAAATATTTCAATTGGATGGGATATGGGACATTTATTCTCAAAGGATATTGATATTTTCTGTCAAATTCGAAAAATTTAGCTGAAACGTCAAAGTTGACAATCTGGTAACAGGAACATGGTGCTTGTAACTTCATCAAACTATGAGGAATAGTTTATAAAGTAAAACAGGTGTGTGCTGTTTGCTAGATTTAAAGACATTTAGAAGCTGTAAAAATAAAATCTGTATTAGTTGAATGAATGAAGACCTCCTAAGAATAATGTCCTTTGTTCATTGGCTTGAAATGGGTTTCTGCAAAAGTTATTTCACTGATATTAATACATTGTATTTTAATGACCGATGAGATATTATGGCCATAACTTTTTTCTATCAGAATATCTATTTAATATTCATCCGTCAAAATATGTAGAACAGTCTCATTATACGGATATCCCAGTGTCACAACTCCCAGGTGTTTTGGTGAACATGTTTCGTATATATGCACCATATTTAGCACCCTGGCCTTCTTTCCAGTTTTATTTCCACCATTTGTAGGAAGTGATATTAACCTTAGTCTCATTCACCACGAGAGATAGAACGGAAATGTATTTATACAAGAGTTAACATTTATGTCATTCGTGGACGTTCCAACTAGTCAACATGATATTGCCCTTTGAGTTACAAATGCAACACGTGTGAGCTGAGTATTAAATTAACACCTTAACAAAGGTAATGTCACTCACATGCTGATAGGAGAGAGGATGTGAAATGAAAACATGCTGCTGTGTGTCAGATGGTCTTTCTTTTAATCTGAACCATGACATTGATTCTGATGAAGCAATATTAAAGCCCAATCTGTATCTAAATGTCAACGATGCACGGTCGATAATCCATATTAAAATATATTCTCGCAGTTAAAGATTAAGACAAGAACGAACATCTGGTCTTCTCTGGTTCTTCGTAAGAAAAACAAGGATAAAAACCGGCATTATCCAACTTCTCGTTTCCCGAAATAGAGTAGTTGCGTATTCTTTTGGTAAAAAGTACTGGTGGGAATAATGTTAGGTCAAGACAGTAACATGTTATGTTAGCGTAAAGAACTGGTAATATGTATAGGTTGTTGACTATTTAGTGTTTGTAACCGTAAGTTGGACTTGAACAAAACCGGTTCATGTTGTCTCTAAAATTTCCTTGTAAATCTTTATGAAAAACAGACATTTCCTGTCTTTTTGTACCCGCTGATTAACAAGAAAATCTCAAACATCCAACTTTACGTGTTATATAAACATTCTAGTTAAGCCTTAATTCGGCTCGAAATGGCTGCAAGGTTGGAGATATCAATGTAAGACACAATTATATGAATCCTGAATGTACACAAATGCAGCGTTTATTATATATTTTTTTGTCTATCTTATACACGTATAAATACAGACTACGTTTTCAATGATGCTTCAATAATGCACTCCTGTATGCAGACATTTGACTTTAGGAATAAGGACTACTCCCCAATTTGAACAGCTCAAGTGGCGTAACAAAGAAGTCCCTCCACAAGCACTTACATGTACATATGTTCAGCTTTTAAGCAAACCTCGAGGACGCCACAATCACAAATTTGGGAAAACAGTTTTATGATTACTTGACGCTCAAAAATAACGTGTTATTCTTCTTTGATATTCAAATAGAACTAACGATCAACTTACAAGACAAATGTTGAACGTACTACATATATAACCAGTGCTCAAAAGCCTGAAGAACTCCCGTTTGATCAAGGTACACTTAAATAAGCATTGCTTTATGGACTAGGATTCCAGATACAATAAGTACTTTTAAGATATTACCCGATGAATTTGAAACTTTTGTGTATTGATGTCATATAATCTTTGGCTGCTTGACAAGAACATTCAGTCACATGTAACTTTGTACCGATGGATACCTTATGCATAATTGGATTACCGTCTTGGTGTGTAGTATTGTGTCTAGGCTTTTATATTACTAATATATCCCGACTGGTATAGTTTGCTCTTTGACGGCGAAATAGACGGACACAACCCATAATAGTACCCCTATCTGGTTGGATCTTCGAAGAATTGATGGATCTCGCTGCGAAACCATTTAGATCACTAAAAGTTTCTATAAAAAGTCCTTGTAAAGCAAACCACCGAACATATGGTGATTGTAAGAGCGCAGGATAGTACATTATAACAAGCGTGGACAACTCAGTCACAGCGGGTTTAAGTAGAATTTCTCAAACGTTTAACGCAGTTGATGATTATATTCAAAGCACTGTTCACAAAGCCATATAACACACTAAAGAAAAGAGTAAGCATTTCCTGTAAAAAAATCATACTGAAGAGTAAGTGATCCTAAGAATATGTTTTAATGTAAAATTCTTCTCATACCGGTTACTATAAACGAAACTTTCTTGAGGAAAGGTTCTTTATACACAATTAAATCTGATTGATAAAGTCGCCATAGATAGAATAATATGGTACTTAAGCCACGAAAAAAAAAAAAATTATACCCAAACACACTGACTCGTTGCAGATGAGTTAGAATTTAAGAAATACAGTGTATCTAATAGGTTAACAACTTTTCCAGTAATCTTAACGGTCAAAATGATCTCAACATGCAAAAACAAATGGTCACATTACAATCACTTAGTTAGTCGCCACCAGTCTGTCTTGTGTACTGAAACAAATTTCGAGTGTAAACTGTTATGTTATTAACAATTCAGATACAATTTTATTTTATAATAGTTGTTTTTTTCTTCTGATCCAAACACCTAAACCAAGATTATTCATCTAATGCAAGCCTCGAGAGGAAGGGGACGGGCATTATGACACAGCCAGGTGTCCTAAATTAACTCTTTGCAAAGAGGAAACCAAACAAACTTCTGTACACGTCGAATAGTCTTCAGTTCACTGCTATTATTTGGTGCAGATAGGATAGAATTTATTTACCTTTTATGCCCAAAATGAGTATGTCAACTCTAACGACAGAAGGGCTGAGCGTGAAATCACTTGAACCGAGTATGGAATTTCCCCGCCAAAATCAGTAATACAAATTGAAGATAAATGGATAAAACGGTTGAGCAATAAAATGTTATATCTGCACAATGCTCCGCGACATTTGAATCGAGGCAAATATGGCGGAGGAAAATCTTGACATTTTATATCCTCGGCAAATAAAATTATTTTTACAGCAACTTCAATCACAACAGTATATAAGAATCATTTTTTTCATTATTCTTGCAATATATGCCCCTTGCGTTTAGTCTCTCGTCAAAAGTCAGTTATCGGGTAAACTCCCAGGAGTTACGTATTCTTTATATTCTTTATATACTGTCTTAAAGTTCACACTGGAGAATGTTTACGTGTTTGTACATCACACAAAAAACAGTTCGAACTAAACATATATCCCTGGGAGAATAGCCTCATGTGTTCCCTCAAATAACGCCATCAATTTTTTTTCTTATTGATTTCGCGTTAATCTCAGCCATATCTAAGACGTCAAAGCAGATTGATCTTTAGGCATCATTCCAAACAATTTGAATATTTCGGTAATCATTACCAGCTCATTCTTATTGCTATTGTTCATAGTGCTAAGGTGTTTAGCGAAATCATTATTTCCGGGATGAGACAAAGAAGAGATTATTTTCCTTTTACCCCTTGAATACTTGTCCAATGCATTGTATAATTCTGAGGAATAATTGCCAGTCTGCACACTGCGAAAGTATTTTAACATATATTTAGCTAAGGAAAAACATTTAACATTAACGGATTTGTTGAGGTAGTTATAACTGGCTCTTTGCTATCGACCTGCATCATCCATGTTGTTACGTCTATGTTTTTGATTCGTTAAATTCTAGTAGTTCTAGTATTTGATTCCATGCTCAAATTCTTATCTGGTTTTGTTTTATTTCAAATTGTACATGCACACTACAACCTCCATATCTCCCCTGCCAATCCTTGTGATAATAACTATTATAAGTTCCTCGTTCATTAAGACAGACCAATGCAAATACAAATCATATACAAGTCACGACAGTAGGCCATGATAACCCAATATGGTATATTGGTTTCAATTCTATTACATTTGCCATACCTGGAATGTCTTCGAACGTCTTCTTGTCACATATTTACCTGAGACATCCTAATAACTCAGATTAAGAATGCATATAAGTTTTAAGTCAACAATACTTTGAAAATTATACGCAAGAGTATGTTTTTATCGCGTTTAGTGATTGGTATATCGTTGTGATTTATTTTCTGTCCCGTATTTATTTGTAACAATAGTCAAGTAACACTTTTGACAACCTCGACAGTTCGCACAAAATAGCCGTAAATATCAGTAAATATATATATTTTTTTTATAAATATTTTGTGTAATGTGACAAACATACTATCGACCTTGAGCCTGTGTGAAATAAATCTCCTCTCTTAATATTTAAAATCACTCAACCCTTGAAAAATAACATTCTCGAGAGATATTCAGCGTTAACTGACTACCTTTCTGCACAAATAATACAAAAACAAAGTTAAGCCAAGAAAAGACAGTATAATAATCCTCTTAAGGATAGGAACTCGCCACGTGTTACTGAACTTAAAGGTAATATATGAGCCACCTGCTAAGGACAATTCCGAGTGTATGGTTATCATTTTTGCACCAACAGCACACTGATGGTTTTTGAGGCTTTGCTACAATATCTTAAACTTTAACAGTTCTTTTGTGACTATTTGCACATTTTCGTTTTGTGAGAGCGATTCAATTTCCCTATATAAAACTTGAGATTCACTTTAGACATAAACCAGATAGTTTGTTGCTCTTAAATTAAGGTTTTTAATTTAGCCAAGATGAGACATCAAATTTCTGTTTGTATGGCTGACACCACGTCTTCGCTCAAGTGTACACAATGTCTTTGCCATTTACATTTTGTGCACTGAAGTCGTTTTGAGACTATTGCTATTTGAGATATGGTTGAGACTCCACTTGGAAAGCGGATCGTAAATGTAATCTCATATATCGTACTCTCTAGCACTAATATATGGTAACATACATGTACATGGCATGATACTTTAGAGCAAATTAACACAGGTATAAAGAAGCATTTGCGCTAATGTAACCTTATTTTAGACTTGGTTTAACACGATACCTATCGCGTTCCACATTGTAAAAGTGCTCAGATTGTCTTCTTGTAGAGGCATGTAGAAGTTGAGACACTCAGAAGAACTCATACTCTATGGATCACAACTTCCGGTTTAATACCGGTGCAGCATCTCTTCTGCTGAGATCGTGTTTTTGTGTGTGCTCGAAAGTGTTAAAGAAAGATGTGATTTGTTGTATTGGAGAATGCAGTAACCTTAGACAAGACTTAAGTCATTCCAATGAAATAGTATCAGAAATAGATAGAGTTTGGTTTTATTAAATCCAATTTGGTGAATCCTACATGATCCATAGAATTTAGCTTATAACCAGCATACACTGAAACACTAATTTCTCAATTTTAGAAAAGATACTGCCCCAATTCAGCAGTTCTGCTTGAATAAGACGTATTTTAGATCTGATGCATTACTTAGATTTGTTTTGGTCTATTGTTCCTTGATAGCCAAATGTCGAATATGCCTTGTGATTTAATTGTTCAGTGATATTTAAGTATGACATTTGAGATTAACTGAGTTTGTGCTCTTGGAATTTGACTTTGTATTGTGTTGGTAGTAAATAATTCATTGTTAGCTGCTGCATCTTGTCCATCTACAGGATACGCAGTGGGGAAGGGTGGGTAGTATTTTACTAAACACGCTCTATTTTGCACGATTTCTGTTCAGTTATAATGTTAAATTAGTTTAGTCAATCGAATCCGACACTTAAAAAACGTTCGTATTCTATTTCATATACCATTTGGAACAAGTTCTCCAACAATACCATTTGCATTTAGATGGGTTTTCTGCAATTGTGGAACTCCATCCTATGTCAAGATATTTGGGTTATTGCGGTAAGAGATATGGTTGTCGTCCGGCCAATTGCAGCTTTATCATAAGAAGAAAACTTCACCTGTATTGAAAAAGGGGTTTGTGTACACATTATGTATGCATGTAGTTAAAGACTACCCCACAATATTGGGCTAAGATGAGACGAACCTTGACAAAAAACAGCTCGTTCGTAATGAGACTTTTTGTTCCACATTTAAGATATCTAGTTGTTTTAACCCTCAGGAAACTAAATCATTCTTAAAGTCATTCAGATTATAATATTTTGACTCCCAGGTGTTTGTGCTCAGTTTTCAGAAGAGGAGTCGGGCCCGCGCCGTGGCTCAGTGGTTAGCGCGTCTGACTGCAGATCCTCCTTCGATGTACCGCACGGGTTCAAGTCTCCTAGTGGACCTGAGGTATACGAGGGAGTCACACGAGGTGACTTCGGCAATCGTGGGTGCGGTTTTTAAGAGGTTTCCCCCCGGTTTTCCGCTGTATTGAGTAGAGTAGAATAAGAACTGGAGAATCCGTCGTCATATAAATGAAATACCTTTAAGAACGACGTTAAACACAAATCAAACAAACAAACCAACAAACAGAAGAGGAGTCGTTACCGTACATGCGGCTTTGAGTGAGGCCAAGTAAAACACGATACTGGTGAGGGATGTTTACTACGACGCCCTGTGTGCTCTGGGGAACAACATGTAGATGGTAATGGCAAAATCTTTCGACATTGGTGCCACTGCTATGTTTTCGCAACAGCGCATTTATACATGTAGATACACCATCACTTTGCAAAACATATGATGTATTGCAATCTTTTATAAAGACATAAAACGTCATGTGCCGAAAAACTGAACACAAATTAAGCCCAAACCTTACTGTGTATGTAATTTTCAACAAAATAGCTTAACATACATCAATATATTTATGTTTTATGTTCTTATATATGAAACGACATTGAAATGACAACCTATCGAAAATATAAGATATAATTCCAATGTATAATCATTATTTTATTGATGCTTTGGGACGATTTGTGAAATATTATACATAAACAATTATGTTGTGTCTGCTCCATACACTTTGGTTCAACATATCGATAATATAGATTTTAATTTCACCATTACAGAATTGGTGGAAGTTGTCTGTGCCCTGGTTCTCTCTGATCTAAGCTTTTCTCATCCGTCACCTATTGGACTGGCACGCCGTCATATGTGTGAAGTACTTTATAGTGCGGCGTAAAACACCAATCAAACAAAGAAAGCTTAATTCCAACATCAGAAACCTCCGACGAGTGGTTTTGTAAATGTAAAAGTTATAACTACCTCAACGCATCCGTTAATGTTAAATGTTTTGCCTTAGCTTAATAAATGTTAAATTACTTTCGTGGTGTGCAGACTGGCAATTATTCCTCAGAATCATACAATAAATTGGACAAGTATTCAAAGAGTAGAAGGGAAATAATGTATTATTTGTCTCATCCCGGAAATAATGATTTCACTAATCAACTTGGCAATGTGAACCATAGCAAGTGTAAAGAACTGGTAATGATTACCGGAAGATTCGCTTTTTTGGAATGACGCCTAGAGATCAATCTGCTTTGACGTCTAATATATGGCTACTATTATCGCGAAATCAATTGGAGAACATTTGATGGCGTTATTTGAACAAACACATGGGGCTATTCGGCCAGGGACATACAATAGATTTATCCCGAACTATTTTATGTGTAATGTACAAAAACGTAAACATTCTCAGTGTGAACTTTAGCACAGTACATGTAATATAAAGAATACCTAACTCCTGACAGTTTACCAAATAACTGACCTTTGATTAGAGACTAAATGCAAGTGGCATATATTGCAAGAATAATGTCAAAAAAATAATGCTTATATACTGTGGTGAATGCAGTGGATGGAAAATAATTGTTATTGCTTTGCCCTCGACCGAGGATGTAAAATGTCAAGATTTTACACCGCCATTTTGCCTCGATTCAAATGTCGCGGAGCATTGTGGGGAGCGGGTACATCATTTGTTTGCCCCACGGTTTTATGGTAACTGGGATGAGAAGAATTTTACATGAAAAACATATAAATAGGATCACTAATTCTTCAGTATGTTTTTTACAGGAAATGTTTACTCTTTCATTTAGTGTGTTATATGGCTTTGTGAACATTGCTTTGAATATAATCATCAACTGCGTTAAACGTTTCAATAATTCTACTTAAACCCGCTGTGACGGAATGATCCACACTGGTTATAATGCACTATCTTGCGCTCTTACAATCACGATATGCTGGGTGGTTTGCTTTACAGGGACTTTTATAGAAACTTTTAGTGATCTGGTTTCGCATCGAGCTCCATACAATTCCTTGAAGATCCAACCAGATATTATAGATTGTGTCTGTCTATTTCTTCACCAAAGGGGAAACGATACCAGTCTGGAATATGTAAATAATACAAAAGACTAGACACAATACAATATGTTAATCCAATTATACAGTTGGTATCTATCGGTACAAAGTTACATTTCAATGAATATTCTTGTCAAGCAGCCAAATATTATATTACATAAATACACAAAAGTTTCAAATTCATCGGGTAATATCTGGAAAGTACTGACCGCATTATTCGTTTATTTTAGTAAGCTTTTGTCTGAACGATAGACTGTTAATAATCTATACTTATCAAAGACTGGTGAACTAAAAGCTGCCAGAATGTCCAAGCTTCGGAGGCGCACAAAGCAAAGTCTTTCGATCAGCTAACCCGTGTACTTTTCACTGTTGCTTTTAGTTATTAAAACTATAGATATATTTAACATTATTCATTCAATTGATACCACGTTCACGGCATTTCTGATTACGAAAAGAGTGACTATTTTTAGTGTATCTCATTACAACAGACAAATACAATAATTGGGCTAATAACTGCATGTTTATCAGTCGTTCACCTCAACCAAGCAAGAAAGTCGATCTAATTCCCCTTAAATTATACTATTAACCTAATTTATTGCCTTAAAAACCACCAATGAAATTGCAATTTTTTAACGAGGTGAAACATCTTACATCTTAGTTCATATAGCAATGCTCATTTATGCGTACCTTGTTCAGTATAATTCAAATGGGAGTTATTCAGGGTTTTTTCCAATGGTTATATATGTAGTACGTTTAATATTTGTCTTGTAAGTTGTTCGTTGGCTCTATTTGAATATCAAAGAATAATAACACGTTATGTGTAAGCGTCAAGTAAAGATAAAACTGTTTTCTCAAATTTGTGTTTTTGGCGTCCTCGCGGTTTGCTTAAAAGCTGAACATATGTACATGTAAGTGCTTGTGGAGGGACTTCTTTGTTACGCCACTTAAGCTGTTCAAGGTTGTAGAGTAGTTCTTATTCCTCCAGTCAAATGTCAGCACACAGGAGTGCATTATTGAAGCATCATTGAAAACGTAGTCTGTAGTTATACGTGTATAAGATAGAAATAAAAAAATATAATTAACGCTGCCTTCGTGTACATTCAGGATTCATATATTTTTGTCTTACATTGATATATCTACCCTTGCAGCCATTACGAGCTGAATTAAGGCTCAAATAGAATGTTTACTTCATAATTTTCATCTGCCCCGCATCGTTGTATAATCATGAAAAATAATCAATTACATATTTGGTTGTGCATCTAGATATCCTACAGGTTAATGGCGATGCAATTTTCTGGCACTAGGCCAATTATATTTTTTTCTTTACATCTTTGGAGTCTTCAAAATTGATCTTATGCCCATATGAAGTAATCGCTGCATGATAGCCCTGAAGTTCAACAATTTCCTCCAACAGAAGATATAATAATTTACCGGATGAGCCATGACAATAAACTGATATTTACTATCGGGATAAAGCAAAATACGTTTTTTTTTTTTTTTCGTTTTCAATTTAAAGATCAATACGGGAGGACCTAGAGCGTAGGATCGAGAGTTTATATAACACGTAAAGCTGGTTGTTTGAACTTTGTTTGTAAATCAGCGGGTACAAAAAGACAGCAAATGTCTGTTTATCACAAAGATTTACAAGGAAATTTTAGAGACAACATGAAGCGGTTTTCTTCAAGTTCAACTTAAGGATACAAACACTAAATAGTCAACAACCTATACATATTACCAGTTCTTTACGCTAACATAACATGTTACCGGCTTGACCTAACATTATTCCCGTCTGTACCATTTGCCAAAATAATATGTTACTACTTTATTTTGGGAAACGAGAAGTTGAATAATGCTGGTTTTTATCCTTGTTTTTCTTACGAAGAACCAGAGAAGACCAGATGTTCATTCTTGTCATGATATGTGACTGTGAGAATACATTTTAATATGAATTATCGATCATTGACATTTAAATACAGATTGGGCTTTAATATTGCTTCATCAAAATCACTGTCATGGGTCAGATTAAAAGAAAGACCATCTGACACATAGTAGCACGTTTTGATTGTATGTCCTCCCTCATAACGTCATGTGAATAACATTACCTTTATTAAGGCTTTATTTGAAGACTTAACTCACATGTGTTGTATTTATAACTAAAAAGGCAATATCATGTTGACTAGTAAGAACGCTCACGATGAACTTATATTGTGATCATTTGTATAAAGACAGTTCAGTCATATATCTGTGCATGTAAGAGACCAACCGTAATGTCACTTGTTATAAATGGTGGAAAGAATAATGAAAAACAGGACAGGGCGTTAAATCTGGTGCATACAGACGAAACATGTTCACCAAAACATATGGGAGTTGTGACAATCGGAACACCTTATGCTGAGACTGTTCTATGTATTTAGACGGATGACTATTAAACCGATTTTCTAATAGAAATAATGTCATGGCCATAAGATCTCATCGGTCATTAAAGGACATTGTCTTAATTTCAGTGAAATAACTTTTGCAAAAACGCATTTCAAGCCAAATAACATATTTTACATATACACTTTGCACATCATTCTTATGAGGTCTTCAATTCGATTAATACAGATTTTGTTTTATTGGTGTTTATCGTCGTACTCAAGAGTATTTCACCTATATGACGACTTTGCGTTGCCGGTAGATGGTGGAAAACCGGGTCAAAACCTCGTAAACACCACATCGCGAACTCCGCAGCCACCGGAAAACTTCCCTTATATACCTAAGGACCACTCCACAGGGGGGGGGTCGTTCCTCTTCAGGTTACAGTGAAGGGAGTTCCGTAGTCCAACGCTCAACGCACTTTTTGTCAGATTTTGCTAATATCTTGTTGAGAAACCACTCTCAGCTATGTAACGTCTAATTGTCTGACTGAGCAATTAAGCAACGCCCTAAATTTGAAACAAAATCTGATTATATTTTGTACAGTCACAACATAGTTTTCCTTTTGAGTCATACTATTTGAAAATGAAGAAACATATTTTACGATTTTACCTACCGGAAGAAGCGGATTCCATATAAGGGCTCACTGTTTATGAAATAAAGTACGTGTGTATAGACCAAAGCCACAACTCTGAGAAACGATTAGATTGCATGCTTAGTTTCTATATTTAAGTTCATTAAACCATTCAATAAAACGAAATATAGAAACTAAACATGCGTATCTTGTAAATTCACGCAGTTGTGACTATTATCTACTGTGTCAAATTATTCAGTGGGAATCACACTATATAAGTAAGTTTATTAAATATGAACAAATTTAATACATATTTTTTTGTCTCGCAATCGTCCAAGATAAAGCAGTCGTTCCAGAAGGATCTATTTAGGTGATTTTATTTACAAGTTTGCCTTTGAAAACCTCATATAAGAAATACTTAACAAAAGGTTTACATACCAAATATTAACAGCAGCCTCAAATAAAGATTTTGTAGTGAAATTCAAGATGGAATTTATGGTGAATTTTCACAATGTGTCGTCTTCATTTACGGAAGCCGTGTAAAGGATGCGATGAGAAAATTGGGCAATTTTTGGTAAAATCGTAAATAAATCAAAGCCATACAATGATAGAAAATTTATATGTTAAATAGTGATCCTATTCAGAAGTATTTCAAAGAACATTCAAGCTGATATTTAAGATCTAATTTGTAATGTTTGGATAAAAGTATCAAAACCGTGTTTCTGATTTTAGGGCGAGAATTATATGAATTTCTATTTCTTTTTACTTAAGTGAACTCTAATAATCATAAGTGTTGTAATTGTTCTTAGATTGTTTCGACTCTTTATGTCAGTGCTTTTGTCAGTGCTATTGTCAAGGTGCTTTGTTCTTGGACTTTATCAAACTCAGTTGTGGGCTGTAATTAGCTAGTTAGTGGGTTTTACAATATACCAGTTAATCCAAATACAGTAGTTAAGTTTAAATTATCTTACAGGATTAACAACGTATGGTAAACAGGTGTCAAATGATTTCGTCTATTCTTCAGCACATGAGATGTACCAAATAAATAACTCAAATTGACTGAAAATGACTGATTCGTGCATGTTGACATGTGTACGTGTAATAATTGTGGATTAGCTGATGATTCCAATATGAACAAAAACGCAGCAATTGGGATAAACAACAGTAAATGACCAGGCTCTGTGTTGTAAATTACGTGTAAAGAAAAATGGCAAGTTGGTGTGAAACAAGTGTATTATTCTGCCGTGTTTTCTTACTATTCTTTTACAAGTCTGATTTGTTTTGCATTAGGCATTACAACGTCTGTTTGAAAATGAATACGGTATCCTGTAGAAATATCGATGACTTAATGCAAAATGACAGAAAGATTTGGTTCGATCGTGACCACGCATGTGCTTGATCAGCTATGATATGGAAAGAAATGTACTGGGTTAGACGTTGATTTAGACGTTGCTTTAATGAAGATGGATGGTTTGAATAGTGTTGCTTTAAATACATGCTACGCAGATTTTAACAATATCGTTTCCATATCTTTTTTCTTTAAATTAAACTATTTTGGTAAAATAAATCCTCAGTATGGATAATCTCGAATCACCTTCTCTGAAGCACTTTTTCTAATATTTGATGTACTTAGAGCTTCCTCTGATCGACAGTGTTCATGATCACTAAGACAACAGAGCCCACATTATTCTGTACTTTGTACCCTGAAACAATCAAACATCCGTTGGGAAGTCATGCTGGTGCATATAGTAAGATATTTGCCGAAGAAACCGTAATTCGAGAATGAATCTTTCTTTAAGTGCTCCAGTATTCATAATATTCATTAAACGAACAAAAAGATATTTAGTGCATGGAATTAATACCCCTGGAGCTTTTATGCAAATTCAAATGTGTGTGTTTGTGTGTGCGTGTGTGTGTGTGCATGTGATAAAATGATGTAAAAAATATCACTCTTTATGTAATATGTTAAATGTCTCTAAATGTGTTT
>JAVFBZ010171657.1:0-36594 GCA_032466195.1 Katharina tunicata | reverse complement strand
TTTGGTTCAGAGGTTGTGAAAAGATTTCTCAAAAGAATAACACCAAACTTAAACTTCTGCATTGTTTAGTTTTTATTATATGTCGTTGCAAACATGTGGTATCGTTTCTTTTGGACACTAGTTTATATCTCTGTATGTATGGGCATTCATAAGTTGAGGATATTGACAACAAGAAATTAAGGGGAATAACAACATTATGTATTGCTAAGAAAATTCAATGTTAAAATGTTTTGCCAGTTTCGAGATTTTATTATAGTTATGTATATAGGGAAGTTAGTTTACTTGTGACAAGGAATGGCAGGCTGATTCTTTTTCTGAGTCAGTTTGTCACTAACAGAGGTGCGTTTGTGTTACCCGTGCATATCTCCTTATTTGGAAAATCATTTCTGCAGATACGGAAAATCGTCCGGAAATAGCCGAAGATGTCCGGCCAGATGTTACAATTTAAAGCACATGTTGCCAAATGCTAACACTAACCCTAACACCTAACCCTAAGTCCTTTTTACAGATTGATTGAGTTTGAACTTTGAAAATTCTCAGTTGTTGTTGTAACATCTATAAGCAAGTCATTAAATCACCGACAAAACTACAAGAGTTGTCGTTCGTTCCACTGTAAGCAAACCATTCCATTGGCTGCCCAACATCATTTCGTCATTTTTTTCAAATAAGGAGATATGCACGGACAACACAAACGATCAGATGCTAAATAACAATGCAAAGTTTGTTCGAAGTTAATTACCCTTGAGGAAGACATTAATACACCTCATTCAAACAAATAAAACCATAGATTTTTGCAAGAAAAAAGTGTGCTACAATGAAATAACTAAATATTCTCGACTTTTCTTCAATGATGCAATGTCAACATAATGTTTGGTGGTGTTTATTGTATCAGGAATGATTGGCTGTTAAACCATGGTGTAACTATAATTGGATTAAAAAAGATACCATTTCTAAAAATCATGTTGGTCTTTTGTGTCTTATTTATAGTCTGTTTCGATATAATATTAAACAATTGTCAGCCCTGAGTTTATTTAATTTTGGTTACCAGACTAGTATTTTATATATTATATATATATTTGGTCTATTCGGGAGAGTAAAACCGAAAGTACATGTCGTATGGTTACGGTACTGTACATAATTTATTTGTTTTCTGAAAAGAGCTTCAACTATCTATGCTGCTGATTAATAGCTACAGGTTACATTTCAAAATTTTCTCTTTATAAATTATTCTAGCCTAAAGAGTCCGAACACTATAAATACTTGGCCTACATCAGCTACATGTAAAAACTGATTTGACGCAATGCTGGATTACTTCTGGTCCAATTTTCGTCCTGGCGTACCCTGAACATTATCTGTTTCTATATTCGTATATTCTCCAGGTGGTAATATAATACCCGAAAGAAACTTACGCTTTGGACGATATGTTAATTTTATCAGCAAAGTAGACAGTATGTAGTTGAATTTCTGGCATTCGTATGTTTTTGACATCTAGCGATAGGCGACTGAATACTTTGACAGAAGCCACGGACCATAAAGGTAAACATCAACAAATAGATAAGATAAGCAAAAAAAAAAAAAGAACTTGTTTACTCTTGGTTTTGCTTAAGTATTTACTGTTATGCGTAGAATAATTCATAAATTATATTTGTGGTATTGGAGAGGCCGTAACAACGAAGAGAACTCGCGATAGTCTACTAACCAATCCACGTTGCTTATTCTCTCCAATAGGGATTTTCAGGGGCATTATCTTCTTGTGGCTGGTGGTTGGTATCAACTACGGGCTCAAAAAGGTATGGCGTTATATTTCCAGAAAGTTGGCGTATCCGAGTCGCTTTCACTGCTTGATGTACTACTGCCTGCCATTGTTTCAATCTGACAGGAGTAGAAGATTACGTGACACATCCAAGAACGATAACCATGTAGGCTGTGTGAGGTCAGAATAAGTAGGTCAATTAAATAAAACACACAAATTAAACTTTTAAGCTGTTTCTGAGTGTGAGCTTATTTTTAGTAACACTAATTAATTCTTTTAGAATTGATTAATTAATTAAATTAATAAAACACACATTCATTGCATGACATTTGACCTTTAAAGATGGCACCGTTAGGCTTACATCGCACTTGTTAACTTGCCTACGAATGTCTCTAACATCACCTCGGAAGTGAATTGAAATCACTGGGCGCAGAAGAAGGAACAGAAAGGGCAAGAAGATAAGTCTAAAGACTGAAGCTTATTGGCACAATGAAGAGTTCCTGGATTGCATGACAATCACTTTGGATTCGACAGCATAGATTTTCACTGGCCCGTGGTGATGTAGGTAACAATTGAGGCACATCGCAAGGTAACGAAACTGGTGTCATCTTAAAATATACATCAAGTCCCAGTCTAGAAGGCATAGTGACTACAGTTTAGCTCTGTGTTTGATTAGCGTTTAACGCCAATGTGAAAATGTGAGAAGAAAGCTCGTAACACCGCGCACACGGTCTGCACAGCTATCTAATGTCGACAAGTGAGACTAAAAAAGTAGATTCGATGGCCCTTAGTAACCTAAATTTCAACCAATTGAGCCTTAGCGCGGTTTGGTTTAGCTCTGAAGAAGTTGACTGCATTTACTTCGGATACTGTTTTTGTCCTCATGTTGTCCAACCTCTAGTAACAAAGAAATAATAATCAAGATGAAGAGGTTTGCTTGGTGCTGGACACCATCATTACGGACGTGTCATTGAAATGGCATTTGAAAAGGACACATCTATCATGGAAATATTGCGTTATGTTATGTTGTAAATACTGTTCCTTACGATGTATTGACAGGAACCATTTTTCAGACGGATGAGTGGTATAGGTGAATGTCGCTTGCTTCTGGCTATTCCGGTTCCGATCCATCCAACTGTGATAAGAAATGTGTCAAAAAAAAACTGCGAAATAATGCTCTTTTTTGTTTGCAGGTACCGGGATCGGCATATGTTATATTCCAGCTGTTGTTATTTTGGGATATTATTTCGACAAAAAACGTGACTTGGTTTGTGGCTTAAGTGCTGCCGGATGTGGCATTGGCATGATCGCTGGTCCTGTGGCCATACGATGGCTCAGCCACATGTTCGGCTGGCGAGGTATGTTTCTATTAATGGGCGGGCTCAATCTCCATATCTGCCTTTTTGGTGCCTTGTGTTTCCCGGGATCCATTGAGTTAGAACAGAAACTCTTGCTTCAGAAATGCCAAACTAATTCTGGCTTTAATAATAATTTAAGACTTTTTAAAAATGCTTCATTCTTGACACTGACCTCAAGCATATTTTTGTATAGTTTTGCGTTTAGTGCAATTTTATTGCATTTCCCGAAATACTGTATCTGGAAAGGGGCGACAACTCATGAGGTAACGCTTCTCCTAATGGTGACGTCTATATGCATCATTATCTCTCGCGTGTTGTCGGGACTTGGTTCCGGTTCCGACCCATCCAACAAGTACTTGTTTTATTTTGGATCTTACGGTGTAGTTGCTGTTGTATTGTTAACCTTTCCTCTGTATTCAACAAACGAAATTGGTCGATACGTCTTTTCGGCACTCTTCGGTCTCTATACGACAGTAAGCTTTTCTGTGTTAAACCCGATCACCGTGGAACTTGTGGGGCTTTTCGACTTAGCCATGGCATACGGAATAGAACTGCTCGTCTCTGGTGTTGGATTTCTTCTTGGACCTCCAATTGCAGGTAAAATTTACTAACTGTACATACAAAACCCTCTCATAGTAGGGCCTTTCGTTTAATATTTTAGCTTAGTTTGATTTATGTACGTAACGACATGCTTAGGCTTTACAAAACTTTACATTTAAAAATCTGAAAAGAAGTATGTAAACCGAAGCCTGCAAGTCGGGACATGTAAACTGAAATTTGCCGCCTGATGACGTCACTGTGGTAATTTGTTGGGGACCTTCGGCCGTTTCCGTCTGCATACATTTGGGCGGAAAATATCGATTACATCTGAAGTGCTTCCCGAGTTCACCGATCAACAAGACGACAAAAGCCCAGCATGAGTCGTCTATGGACTTTCTGCTCCTCGAAACAGACTTCTGAAATGCCCACTATGAAGTCACACGGCGAGAAATTTGGCTTCGGAATGTATAACTTCTAACCCAGATATATCAATGAATAATTGGATTTTTTTTGACAAAATAAACTTTTTTGAACACGTAATGAAAGGGTCTTTCGACATACAATTTTGAGATTCCAGGCTTTGGGTTGATCTTTAAAACTCATTATCAATGTGACCTAGTTGTAGCGTTGTCAACACACGCACACCGACCCATTAGAGACTGTTTTGGGTCTCCTTGTGGCCACGGGCCCCATTTCCCATGCTAAGTTTGCCTTAGATGATCCTTCTATACTTATATGATAAAAATCAAAAAGATTTGTCTACTTTTTAAAAAGTTAAAACCTGTTTTACCGCCAATCGTTTTTAATTCAGATTTCATTTACGATTGTCGTCATTTATTGATGTAGCTAACCGGTCTTTTTTTCCGGCAGCTCTGGTCGTGCAGTATGCCGGAGATTACAGTGTCACTCTCTACTTGACCGGTAAGACGTCACTGCAGCGTTACGTCAACGTAACGTCAGGGACCCATCAAATAATAGAACACATCTTGTATCTTGACTTTTGAAGTTTCTATAATGTGAGCGATGGCTGCGATATGTGGTCAAAATTTATGAAGTAATGGAATGCACACAATAATTAACGGGAGCTGATTTTACTGGTGTAGAAGAAAAACAAAAGAATAAATTGCTATTAGGACAGAATGAATACAGGATAACCTAACAATACTATCCTAATTGTGTTAAAATGTTACATTATCTTACGACGGTCACATACGATTGGTGAACGTCTTAGGTCATACGTACGTACATTTGACAACAATTCAAAACATCTTGTTTAATCGGCATTTAGAAGCTGGGTAGGCCAATATACCCAGAAGTTGAAAATCTATCTTAATGCATGTTTTTCTTAATTCAAAACATACATATCCCCGACTAGGTGCGGCACGTTTCGAAACTACGTTCATGCCGCCATACTCATCACTTCAAAAGTGTTATCTTTCAAACTTTATGACTTTGTAATGAATATTTATTGAGAGTTTTACTTAGCTGACTGTTTGGACTTATTTTAAACAACATATGAATCTGATGACTAGAAAATTATCTCTGTCATTCGTTTAACTTATTGACCTATATTGTGTTTCTTTGAATTTGTTTCCCTGCCTAATTTTTTGTTCGAAATCTTCTTTCAGGTGTAATGATGGTGATCAGTTCGTTTCTAGGGATGTTAGTTATGGTTTTTAAACAACCACCAGACGTTTTTACAGACGAAACAGAAATGGCTATAAATGCCCAATCAGATGTCTTGCCAGGTATCCCTGCGGATCTGCTCCGCAGTTTAACGTCACTTCCTGGAATTTTTGGAACTTCCAACGAAAACCTTAGTCTTTCTATATTATCGTTGGCCCACATGTATCCATCTATACGTACACTTGATGATAGGCATCCATCAGAACAGACCTTATCCCGTCAACATTCTGGACTGTCGACTGATAATATACATCAACAACACACAAGGTAAGAGTGTTTCTTGTAACGTGGTAATTTCAGAAAGTAAACGATCTTACGATGCTTCAAATTTATTGGAAATTACAAGTTTAAGCAAACGTGTTTATGTTTTTCAGTTCTGATTTATTGATGTTCGAAAAACACTACACAGTTTTGTCTCTGTACCTCATTAAGGCTAATTAACTTCCTCCGATAAACGAAATTTAAATATGAATTTAACAAAGTGTGTTTTTTTCTACGCTTTTTTTTTTTACTATAGTGCCTGATTCAAAGACCAAAATGTTTACACTACTACTACTGCTACTACTACTACCACTATTACTTTATCTGGAGACCCCAATCAAAAGAATGATGTGCGCCATATCTAAACCGTATGTTTGTCTCATACTTTGACTAATTAAAGGATAAACAACAGCACTATGATACCATTATGATAAACAGATAGTAGAAAAGGGAAGACAGAAGAACAGATACGACTGGAGTACCTATACACAAAATGTTAACAGCAACATTCAAGGTATAAACAAAGACTGCTAAAAACAAATAACAGTTTCACAGACAGTGAAAAGAAAACAAAAACAACAAAGAAAAAAGACCCACTAGATTTCATGAAAACAAAGAAATTACGTACATTGATTGGATACAAGTATACAACATACATAAGACGAATAAACATCATATATAAGCACATACACATCAATACAACTAATATACCTATAAATGTGTCAATAGATATAGATAGATACAAAAAGCAATCAATCAATCAATCAATCAATCAAACACCGCAACAACAAATGAAACAACAACAACCCAAATATTTTATATCCCAAACGGGTAGCAGTGCGATGGAGGATCCTGGTACGTTTGGAGCCCTTTGGGTCAAGGTCCAATTTAGATTAGATTTTACGAAGCAGCTAAGCCAGTGTATCGTTCATGGTGGAAAGTTTCTACGTTCTTTGCATGTGTTACGATGGTGGTTTATTGTTAATCTTCATATCGACTCAAATGTAATCAGGTAAAAAAATCACATATTTATTCTTTGATATGGACAATAAATCGTTTAATAGCGTTTCATTGATAACAAACTTTGTTGATATACAATCGTTATAAAAAGTATATGTCAAATTCTTTACCAATAAATACTATCCCTTTATTACAAGTTTTGAAATACATATCGCATGTCCATGGGGGACAACTCTGCATGTTTTGTAAGTTGAAGAGTTATCTTTCTGGGATCAGATACTGTTTTAAGTGCTTGAGTGAAGTGTATCATTCTCATAAAAGCTCTATCTTCCATAAAGCAAAAAGTGTTATTTCTAATTATAATATGCCAAAGATTTCCAAACACTTAATGCAATATCTTCATTGTTTGTCTTCACAGTTTTTATGTAGATGACATTAGATCAACTATCAGTAGTTAATGTTTTTAAACAGAGAACAGAAAAGTTAATGGTTGAGTACATATGTTAACACACCATGAACAAAATTATTAATATTAGCCAAATATGTGATCCATTTTCTGTGTCAAATGTTTTACACAACATTTTCATTTGAAACCAGTTTTTGAAATATATCTGCATGTTCATGAGAAAAAAATCTATTTTGAATAAAGAGCTTTTGTTTTAAGAATTTTGTTTGTGATATTGTTTCTCTTAAAAGAGTAATTCAGACATTGATGTTCGAGAAAATATGGAATGCAATTTAATCGATCGTCATGATTTCATGAATCTGTAATCCGAGTTTAAAGTAAAGCTGCAAATATGTTATTCACATGGATAGATGGATTTCCAAAATCTCCTTCAAATTTTTCGTGGCTGAAAAAAAATATTCGATATAAGCATATTTATTGCCTTTGAAAAGTTGTCAAGAGACGGACTGGACGGTTCGAATTCAACTTTAGACTATGACATAAAAGCAAGATTTAGTCGAGCTGTATAGTAATCTATGTTAGATAACTATCATAGTAATAATTCTCTCACGAAATGACTGGGATATAATCAAGATTTTCAGTGGAAGATGAAATAACGTGACAAGAACTGAAACGCCTTTCCAATTTTTTGTAATGATGTGTTTTTTAAATGTTTATATATTATTGACCAATGAGAGAGCGAACTACTATTGGAGTTTAGGTAACGCCTATATGTAATAATTGACCAATCAGAATTGAGCATTTGGTCAAGCTTGATTTCGGGCGGGGAATTGAAACAAGTAATAAGGTAGAGAAAAGCGAGAGAGTTGGAGAGAGACGGGGAGATACCAGTGGAGATACTTTGGGAGGCAGTTCTATTCAGAGATTAAGTCAATTGTACATAGAGTAAGGACTAGAATCAAGTTGAAAGTACAGGATCAAGGAATCAAGGAAAAGAACGGAATTACAAAACTCGGGTCAAATTAAGTAAATACTAAATTGTAAGTAGTTTATAAGCTCCCACAGTCGTTAGAACTCTCAAATTTATTTTCCACTATTTAATGATATTTATTCCCTTTAGTTATAGTAAAACCTTTATTTTAATCACCTAGAAAATTTTGCGTTACTTGATTAAATTTAATTAGATGCACGGCACACTGCGAACTCTGGGTATAAGATAAGTGATATCTGACAAGTTCAGATAGTAGAATAAGAAGAAGCGTATATAGTAATATAACGCTTTGTGACAATTGATAGCAAAGTGAGGTGTAGAATATAAAAGAATATAACGCCTCGTAACATTTTCCACAAACCTACTCTTGACACTATATCTAACCTCTGTGGACCTTAGGTATATAAAGAAAAGCTTTCCGGGGGCTGCGGAGTTCGCGGGGGTGGTTTTATGAATTCTTCCCGGTTTTGCTACCATACACCGGCAACACAGAGTCATCATATAGGTGACATACTCTTGAGTACAACATTAAACACCAATCAAATAAATAATTAAATATATAGCTATCCTTAAACGTTTCTCTAACCCTGATCAGCAAACAGATATAAACCGTGACATTAACTATTATATCTAACTCTAAACCTAAACCGTAGCATTACGCTAAAAGACCGTCCTCACAATGAACCTCATATAGACGAGAATCACTAATCATATCCCATCCCACGTTGTTAAAGAGAGGAGTAAACTTTAAAACTGTTAGTTCACCACTGGTCTGAGATAGCATCTATAAAAAATAACCCTATCTGTGATGTTTCAGCTTCTATTTTCGGACTTATATATGCTTTGATAATAAAAAAACGAATGTAAGGATTTCTCATGAAGTTTGAATGCATGAACGTTGACACAAATCGATATATCATTGTATAGTGCAGAAGAGGATATGTTTTTTCATTGTCATTGAAATCTGCAATGAAAAATATTCAACCTACGAGCTTAAATATGCACAGACGTGTTTTTCGTTACTGGGTTAAATGGTCTGTAACGGTGTTAATTTCCTCTGACAGAGGTCATAGATTTATCACCAGGACACCATCCATTTACCTGGGACAATCCCGTGTGATTCTGTAAGCATCACAAGCAACATATTTTTGTTTATCCCAGAGGAATGTCAAGAAAGACGTATCGCGGAAATTTCAAAACTACCTTAAAATAATTACTATGATAAAATCAAACAAAATCATTAGTGGGAACATTCTGTGCCCTAGAACTCTGAGCTAAGGGGCACAGGATGCCGACTGGTAAATGGTTTGTCCTAACTTGCATGTTGCCGGCATCATTTACGGTGGTTTCCTACACATATTGGGATGGCACGCCATCGTACAAGTGAAATAACATTGAGTTCGGCGTAAAACCCCATTGACACAATCAATCAGATAACCACAACGGATTATAAAGCGTGCTGCTAAAGGTTTCCTCGCCGGTATCTCAACTAATATGTATTACACGATAATTCCACACGGAATTCCCGGTAATCACGAACAGTCTTTTGGAAAGAATACATGGAGTTCAATTTTTTTTATCTTGCAAATAGCAGGTAAAATAGTACAACCACGCTAGATGATTTTAATGGAGTGAAACCAAGATGCCGTTTGAGGTACTAGATGAAGTGGATGAGGCTGTTGACTGGTATGTATCCCATTAAATGATCTGTAACTGTGTCCTTTTTCTCAGCTGCTCAGTATAAATAATGCATTAAATCATGACTAGCTCATCGTCAATTAACCTACGACAAACCCTTTTTCTCCAAGAAAGGTCACGATACAATATGTTTTATCCATGGCAGGAAACGCATTTCGTTGATGACTTCTGGTTTCCCACTTTCCTGTTCCACCTCTTTTGTGGAGAATTAGATGCTAGATGTTTCTGCTTCTCAGAGGATAAAATATTGCGCTATTATAACTGATTCATTCTTGTGAAAAACATCCTAAGGTAAATTGTATAACTTGTAACCCGAAGTGATATCATTACGCGTGCCTCTGTCGTCATTTTTGTTGTACATTTTTAGTAAGCTGTCACATTCATTGCGTTACACAAACAAGCATTAAGAAGTTTCATTCAATATGACATCGTGCCAGTCTTATGGGTTAAGGTCACCGCCCTCAATTACACTGCCATCAAGCAGGATAAAGGACAGGACACACAGCTGAACGCAGAAACAAATCCACTTCCAGATACTACTTAACTCGCAGAGCACCAGCGCACTGGAAGCTTCCGCCAAGTACCCGAAACAAGCAATAAAACTACAGAAATAAAATATAATAAAATCTATCGATTGGAAACTCTTCACATTGAAGTAGTTTACCCTCTTTATAGGTCTATTCCATCAGCGGATATGGTCAGAAATTCACGTCCTATTTGTTTTGCAATAAAATAACGGAAAGTTTATATCAAACAGAAATGCTAAGAAATTGCCGAAACAACCGATAGGTTTCTTTGGCGTAGGCATTGTACCTTGGGGGCAACAATAACATAGCTTATGTCAGAACATTCCAATAAGTCACCATAATGTCGGTCGTTAAGGGAGTAGAAGGAGAAACGTGGGAGGTATTCCTGGAAAGTAGTCAAACTGAGACAGATGGTCCGGAAACGTTCTTAGAACCCTTTTCCGGGTTGCTGTTTTAGTGCCAGAGAGTGAATGGGATGTACATTTATGTCCTAAATGGCGCTGTCCTCAAATACATTTTTTCTTCTGTCTTGACGAGTCCATTTATTTGAAATTATATAGGTCATTAAATTGGATATCACGGCCCTGCTCATACTTACAGCGTTTATTCTGTCTCATGACCGTGTGTCATATATGGGGAACACAGTGGCCAAAGCCAATGTCCAGTCTCTCAAAGCAAAATAATGGATCCAGTGTGATTAATTATATTTATCTTGAAATTATACAAGTAAGAGAGGACACTCCTGCTAGATGAGTCTGATGGAGTAAAACCAAGATGCTTTTGATAAATTAGATGAAGTGGGTGAGGCGTTTTGACTGATACGTATCGGATAAAATGATCTGCAACTGTGTTCTTTTTCTCAGCTGCTCCATATAAATAATGCATTAAATCATGACTAGCCCATCGTCAATTAACCAACGACAACCTCTTTTTCTCCAAGAAATGTCACGATACAATATGTTTTGTCCATGTCAGGAAGCTCATTTCGTTGATGATTTCCGGTTTCCCACTTTCCTGTTCCACCTCTTTTGTGGAGATGCTTGTTTCTCAGAAAAGAATCTTGGTTTATTATAATTGATTCATTCTTATGAAAAACATCCTAAGGTAATTTGTATACCAGATCGTTAACCGAGCTGTTACCATTACGATTGGGAAACCGTTTGACATCAGGGCTGGGTTGTTTAAAAGTTAAACCAGGTTTTAGTGAACAGCTTAAAAAATAATCTTGTGGGAGAAAAACGACGCTGTTTCTTCATGGCTAACTTTCACCATTCTTGGTTAAACATGCTTTCAGAGAGAAATGTTGTATGGTTGGTGGGGATTCCTGTTGTTTGTTTCTCTCTGGAGTTAAGAGGATCAGAAAGCTGTGGCTTCATTTTTCGCGTGGGGCTCTTGTCTGTGTTGCCGTTGTTGTACATTTTTGGTAATCTGTCATATGCATTGCGTAATACGCCAATCATGCAATCAATGTACAGTTTCATTCAATATGACAACTTGCCAGTCCAATCGGTTAAGGAAACCACCCTCAATAACACTGACATCAAGCAGGACAAAGGACAGGAAACACAACTGAACACTGAAACAAATCGGCTTCCTGATACTCCTTAACTCTGAGAGCACTAGAACACTGAAAGCTACCGTCAAGCACCCAACACAAGCAATAAGACTACGGAAATAAAATTAGATCAAATCCATCGATTGGAAATTCTTCATAAGGAAGTAGTTTACCCTCTTTAAAGGTCTATTCCATCCGCAGATATGGACAGAAATCCACATCCTATTCGTCTTGCAATAAAATAACCGAACCTTTATATCAAACAGAAATGCCAAGAAACTGCCGAAACAACCGAAAGGTTTCTTTGGCGTAGGCATTGTACCTTGGGGGCAACGATCACATAGCTTATGTCAGAACATTCCAATAAGTCACCATAATGTCGGTCGTTAAGGAAGTAGCAGGCGAAAATGTGGGAGGTATTCTGGGAAATTAGTCAAACTGTGACAGATGGTCCGGAAACGTACCCCTTTCCGGTTTGCTGTTTTAGTGCCAGATAATGAGTGGGATGTATGTCCTTAATGGCGTTATCCTCAAAAACATTTTTCCTAATGTCTTGACGAGTCAATTTATCATCGTAAATTGTAGTGTTATCATTTACGACTGGGAAACTGCTTGACGTTCTTAAAACGTTTTATTCTACTTCCAATAGGTTTCTGATTCATATACAGGTTAATTTGTCTTTCACACCAGAGCACATACCCAAATTGGGGCTGTTTTTAATAAGCAGCATAGTCTTTTGTCTGTTTCTACCTCTGTTCTCTGACAATGGATCTAGTCAGAAGCAAATTTTAAAAAAATCAGTCATATGACTAAGTCTTAAAATTGCTACAATGTTTCATTTGCTGCTCTCTACCCAGTATAGGTTCAAATCGTCCTATCCTACTTGGAACAAGGAAATTATGTTGATGGCCGCAGATATTATTGGGTGGATTTACGATGTTTTTTCGGCTTTTCTACCACACACCTGTTACGCATGTAAGTGAAACACCCTTCAGTAAGACGTTAAACACCTAGCAAATAAATGAATCAGATAGTTTAATAATTATTTCGGCCATTTTGAAATTCACTTTCAATATAATATTTTACCATAAAATGCATATATCACTCATAATATGGTGTAGCAGTGTGAGCTGGCGATAGATTGCATTGTCCGGTATTATCCGAGCTCAAAGGAAAAACGAAACGGATTGTAATGTGAAACCAAGATGCCGTTTGCCAAATCTATCAAAATCACAAGTTTTAGACGCCTGATAAGTAAGTTTATTCCGAGCAAACGTATCATAGAGGAGATTATTGGTATAGACTATGGTTTAGAGTACTGTGGCCCCCGAAAACTTAAACAGTTGAGACTCAAAATTAAAATTGTTTTTCTTATATGGGCAGAATTTATGACTACAATAAAACCTCGAAATGTAAACGAGGCATTAAGTTGCTCTATATGGTTTAATGACCACATTCTTATAGGGAATAATCCCATTTATTACAAAAATTGTTACAAGGTAGGTATGCGATTTGTCACAGATCTTTTCAACACAGATGGAACACTTTTAGGTCATACCGACTTAGAAAGATTGTTTGATATAAAGTTAAATATACTTCATTATATAGATAATCCGTGGAACAGTTTTTGTGCTCGTTTAGAGTAGTCTTAAGCTCAGTTCAATTTCCAATCAGACCTTTCCATTTGAATGTGCTGCTAAGACGTAAAGAAGGCACCAAGCCATCTTATCCAATGTATGTAAACAACAATTATGTCAAACCGAAATGGGAAAAGTTACTGAAGAAATGTGACTTAGGTTGGTGCCAAATCCACTCTCTTCCATTTAAATGTACATCACATGTTAATTTAAGCTGGCTTCAATATAGAATTACCAACAGAATATTGGGTACCAATCAATTCTTGTTTAGAATAGATATTAAAGATTCTGATAAATGTCACTTTTGCCCAGGTCAAGTGGAGACAATCGTACATATTTTTGGGGACTGTCCAGTAGTTAAATTATTCTGGGAAGATGTAGCCAAATGGCTTAACCCAGCTGCAGAGAATGCATCGATTACACTAAAAACTATCTTATTTGGATGTAGCCATAGTAATGACCACCTGTATAATACCATTTTATTGCTGGGCAAAAGATTCATGTATCAGTGTAAAATGAAACATTTGCAGCCTCATATTAATAATATTAAGGCAATTGTTAAAAACTATTATGAAACTGAAAAGGTTATTTTCTACATTCAGCTCGATAGTACCGGGTTTAAAAGGAGGTAGGCAGCCTGGCAAAGCTTAGGTTTATTGCTTAAAAAATAAGGCAAAAGAGAATTAATGCATTAAATCATGACTAACGCATCATCAATTAACCTACGAAAAACCCCTTTTCTCCAAGAAAATCTACGCTACACAATGTTTTGTTCATGTCAGGAAGCGCATTTCGTTGATGATTTCCTGTTTCCCACTTTCATGATCCAGCTATTTTGTGAAGAAAAATCTTGCGCTATTATAATTGATTAATTCTTACGAAAAACATCCTAAGGTAACTTGTATAGCAGAATCATAAACCGAAATGATATCATTACGATGGGAAACCGTTTGACATCAGGGTTGTTGCATGGGTTGTTCGACGGTTAAGCCAGCCTTAAGAGACCACCCTAAAACGTAACTGCTTTGTGACATTCCAGTGGTCGGCATGTTGTCCTGCTCGTGGATATTTCCACACAATAGTTACCAAGGACAATTCTGTGGGAGAAAAACGACGCTGTTTTGTATTGGCTAAAGTTCACTATCCTTGGCTTTTCATACCTTCGAAAAAAAGCCTTTGGGATTTGCCACGGATCCCTGTTGTTTGGTTTCCAATCGATTAAGGAAACCACCCTCAATTCCACTGACATCAAGCAGGACAAAGGACAGGACACACAGCTGAACGCTTCCTGACTCTCCTTAACTCTGGGAGCACCAGGACACTGGAAGCTCCCGTCTAGCACCCGAAACAAACAACAAGACTACGGAAATAAAACATGATCAAACCCATCGATTGAAAATTATTTACAATGAAGTAGTTCACCCTCTCTATAGGTCTATTCCATCAGCAGATGTGAACCGAAATCCACATCCTATTCGTTTTGCAATAATATAACAGAAATTTCACATAAAAGAGAAATGTTAAAAAATAATTTATCCCTAAACAATTACAGTTAGGAATAGATTGTATATTGATATTAAGCCAATTGTTGATAACAAAAAATTCGTTTGCCTTAACTAATTTCCTCTACTTGCTCTGACGCAACATTTCGACATTAACAGTGAGCCTGCTCGTCGCCTCAAGAATCCCAAAATAAACAAAACCCAATGCTTATGGACTGCCGAATCAACCGATAGGTTGTTTTTTTTTTTGTTGCAGGAATAGTATCGTAGGGGCAAAATAAACATAGTTTATGTCCGAACATTCAAATAGGTCACCATAATGTCGGTCGTTAAGGAAGTAGAAAGAGAAATGTGGGAGCTATTCTGGGAAATTAGTTAAACAGGCCACAGACCACCATTATTTTTACATAAGCCGTAATGTTAACGTTTGGTTCCGTAGCTCCTTCCCAAACTTTCGTTGGGCGAAAACCCCCGGCACATACCTTAATTAGTCCTAGTCGAGAACACGATCAAAAGCTTGACAGGTCATGTTGGTTGAAATTTTGAAATAGCCACCCTGGAAGATGATAGGGGTCTGATAGGTCAGCTTCAGAATGTAAACAACAGCCGAATCACACCTCGCTCAACAGTCTCCATAAAAATTAAATATCCCACTGACAAGAAACCTCCACTCAAATCCTCCATATCAATACCAAAAAGTCCACTAAAAATCAATTTGCAAGACGAGAAAAAAATAAAGAGGAAAACACACGTTTTATTTTTAGAACTATATTCGACCCTTACAAAACGGAAGTTGTAATAGGGGTCTTATTCGAACTGTGACAGATGGTCCGGAAACGTAACCCTTTCCAGTTTGCTGTTTTAGTGCCAGATACCATTGGGATGTATGTCCTTAATGGCGTTATCCTCCGATACATTTCTCCTACTGTCTTAACGACTGAATTTATCTGAAATTATATAGGTCATTGAACTGGATGTCGCAGCCCTGTTCATACTAACAGCGTTATCTTTGTCTCATGAAGAAGTGTCATATGTGTCTATCACAGTGGCCGTAGCTAATATCCCGTCTCTCAATGCAAAAATAATGGGTCTAGTATGATATCACAGATTCAAGGAGTTAAATTGACATCTTTGAGTTTATTTGTTGTGCATTTGAAATTTAAACACATTCAACAGAAAACAAGTGGCTTTTCAAAGAACGTGAATATTTTCAAGAGTACTTGTGTTCCTTCTTCACACTTACATTGACGCGTTATATTCTACTTCCAAAAGGTTTCTATTTCATTTCCTTTTAAAGCGATTTGAAAAACATCACACTGTAACAGGTTAATTTGTCTGTCACGACTCAGAGGCAAATTTAAAAAAAAATTCAGTCATATCACTATAAAAGTCAATGTGGATGGCTGTGGAGAATATTGGGTGGATTAACGACGTTATTCGGCTTTCCACCACACACCAATAACGAATATAAGAAAAACACCCTTCAGTAAGGCGTTAAACACCAAGCAAATAAATTATTACCTCGGCCATTTTGAAATTCACTTTGGATATAATATTTCACCATAAAATGTGTATATCACACTCATTGTATGGTGTAAAGGTGTGGGCTGGCGATATATTGCATTGTCTGTTATTATCCTAGCTAAAAGGCTATATCGAACTAATGAAGCCGATAGCGGCCATACTAGACTGTGTAAAGGTCAACAGCGTGTACGACAGCTATCCGCTTCCATACGGCTGTAAATTTAAACACTACTTTGTGCCACATTGTGTGTCCTTCCCTTATGTAGTTATTTAAGTATAGAGTTCATAATTGTTAAAAATTGGCGTTGCACTCGTCAAACAAGAAATAACATTAAGAATGGCACAGCTAGCCTCTCAAACAAAAGCTATGTATTGTAAAGCGATGTCACTGTTCTCTGAAACGCATTGTTTGTACAAATGTTAGCACAGGATATGACGCTACATGTGTGTTCATTATTCAAAGAAACAAATCATCGACCACGAGCTGAAGTGGATGAGACTTTTGACGGATAGATATTAGGTTAAATGATCTGGAACTTGGTTCTTTTCCCATACAGGGTGCTTAAAATACACAGGCTATAAATCTAGCACCACCACATCCTGTATTGACCGGTGTTAATCTATTGTGATAGAGCAACATCACAATTACACATTTTTGCTCAGAAATTAATGCGAGGGAAGCTATTTGGCGCATGATTTCCTGTTTCATAGTTTCCTGTTCCGGTTTGATCTCTTTACTTCTCTAGTTGTTTTCGCTCGGCAAATGATAATCTTACAAAATATTTACAAAATATTTCTAACTCTTTGAAAAACACGCGTTACAGTCACGACTCGGAAACCGTTTGACATCATTATACATCAACTGGGGGATTTAAATGAGGGTGCAAAATCTTACAGTTTGTCAACGCGTATCTTAACAACTTTTTATTTGTCTTCTAGAAACGGGGGCCGTGCCGTGGCTCCATGGTTGAGCGTTGGACTACGGAACCCCCTTCACAGTCCTCGGAATAGGTTCGATCACCCCTGTGGGCCTTAGGTTAAGGGAAGTTTGCCGGTGGCTGCGGAGATCGCGGTGTGGTGTTTAAGAGGTTTCTTCCCGGTTTTCCTCCATACATCGGCAACGCAAATTATTTCGATTAGTAAGTCGTCATATAGGTGAAATACTCTTGAGTACGACGTTTAACACCAATCAAACAAACAAACAAACAATCTTCTAGAAATGTAGTGTTGTAAGTTTCAACTGTCTTGAATACGTCATTACATAACAGTTTGCTCAAATTTGTTACGGTGATCCATGGCATTCATCGTTACTGTGTTAAAAAGCCTTGAATTATTTGTCATGGTTACACATTTCTTCCATAACAGTGAAACTAAATTTTAATACTTTGCCTAACTTGGATTTTCCTCGGCTGTGAATCAAGTAACTTACATTTGCTAACGCAAATGTTCGGGGTACTTGCACATTGCGTGTAGACAACTTAAAATAGTTCACGTAAAAGGTTTAAGGGTGCCATAATGTCTGTTGTCAAGGAAGAAGCGGGCGGAATTGCAGGAGCTATTTTGGGACATTACTTAAACTGTGACAGATGATCCGGGAGCGGAATTAGACTCACTTCCGGTTTGTTGTTTTAGTGCTAGAACAACTTCCGTTTTGCTGTTTTAGTGCCAGATAATGAGTGGAATGTTTTGTGCTAATGGAGTTGGCCTTAAATAACCTCGCCTACCTTCTCGAGGAGTTAATTCCTCGGAAATTATATAGCATGTAGGCCATTGAATTAGTCGCCACCTCACTGGTCGTATAACCCGGGTAAGTGGTGTCTCAAGAACAGTGACCAAAGCACATATCCGGTAACTCTAGGCTAAAATATTGTGTCAAGTGCGATTATACAGATTAAGAGAGTTCTTGTTCGTCATTCTTTTGAGTTGTTACGCTACTATTTTGATAATTAAACCCTTCCATGTCGAAATCAAACAGGTTGCTGGGTTAAGAACGCGCGACATTTTCAACATGCAATATTTATATATTTATTTATTTTTTGCTTGCCAAGGTGCTTTCCATTTCAGAGTAAATAAACGTATATCCTGATCAATCTGTCCCACTTGTGTCAACACTAATATCTGACGATGGAATGAAAGAATCAGGTGACGATCGAATCTCGTCAGACCGTAATAAATATTTATTTAGTGATTTTACTTCTTGGTTGAGGTCGTAGCGAAGGGTACTTTACTTATATCGTGGCCTTGCATTGCTGTTGTTTGGTGGAAAACCTGATAGAACCCTCATAAAACCACCTACACATCCTCCATCCCCATATCCACCGGAAACATCTTTCCTCTGCCTAAGGCCGACCAGTGAACTATATTCTGGAACTTCGTGCGATACGTTGAAGGGTGTCCAGAAGTTCAATGCACAGTCAACTGAGCCAGGGTGCGGTCCAATTGTACAACTGAGCCAGGGTGCGGTCCGATTGTACAACTGAGCCAGGGTGCGGTCCGATTGTACAACTGAGCCAGATTTTGATTAATTTTTTGTTATTATTATCCACAAAAAATAAATAAATATACTATGGCATAGAAGGTCCACCATACATTTTACCTTGGTATTTCAATTCAAATGTCTTTGAATGGAAAGCGACGCATTCTACAACAAATGTAAGGACGGTTTTATTTACACATTGATATGGTCTATTACTTGAAAATGACTTTTTTTTGTTTTTTTTTGTTTTCTTACCTTCAAACCTGAACATTAAATCCATAATTGAAAAGTGCATATCACTCCGTCGTCTTTGTAACTGGGAGTTCTGATGATGGATTTTCATTTCCTGGTGTTCTCAGAGGTGCAGAGCCAACCTGAGTCGATTCGATCTGAAGAACTTGATTTTTAAGTTTGTGTTTTTTTTTCTGTCCGCTGTGTCTGTTTTTATTTAAAAATGTGAGTGAAATTCAGACCTCATTTTAACCCAGTTGGTTAGCTTGGCTTCATATGAGAGAAATAACCTCACGTACAGCGTAAACCTTTTTCAACCAAACAGTCCTTTTCCCCACAATCCTCTTGTTAAGGGCCGTTTGTCTGAAGCATCGTCATGTTGTCTTTGCTTAGCACTGGATGAACATTATCTTTTCAACGGAGCAAAACACTTACAATGTTGTGGTTCTGTTGGTGTGGCTTTTTACTGTTGTAGTACATCGAGTCATGTACGTGAAATAACATTAGAAACGGCGTTAAACATCAATCAATCAATCAATCTATTTGGCACAAGTATTGTGATATAGTCAACCTAACGGCAGTTTGTCTACTCGTCTTGTCTTAGCTAAGCCATAGATGAAAATTATAGTTTAAACAGAGCAAATCACATCACAACATTCAATGCATTAATCAATCCATCGATTAACCAATCAATCAATCGCGTATTGACGTGTGCTGTATTATCTCAGTTCTCTTTAACAAAAGCTGAATAAAACAAGGGACTTGGTTTATTTCGTTGTGATTTCGAGTCAAATATTTAATGAAATTTGGTCTTATGTACAATAAATTAATGATTGGTATACCTTTGGGAGCCCACATTGGAGGCAGTTGGTTCAAATAATTGTAGAACACATACATGCCACACAAGTATATGCCAGTATGCATGGCCCAATAGTTGCTTTGTTTGTCGTTTGGTTATGCACTTTTAGATAAAACTTATTCAAGATCGACATGTTGGTTTTTGCGAACTTGATCACCACGTGTTCACTGTGGCTTCAGTTTCAAGATAGGCCAATATGAGCAGAGACTATAGATTGACGTGACTGGTCAATTCGCCAGCTCCATGCTGAAAATTGAACAGTGGTTGTACTAGTTGTTGGTGCTGATTTGCTGTCCGGCAGAGCGTCATATCCAGCAGCAATCGTGACTCACTTCGGCCCAATCCCTTAGCGACATGTTGACAGCTCGGCATCGACCCATGTAAACAACATGGCGGCATAGGATGCTAGCCTGGGATTGGTCGAAGTGACCGGTCTCGTCAATCTATAGTCTCTGATATGAACTTGTCAAGGCTGACGTCACGTCAAGGCTGTTTATGCTGTTATGACGTTATAATGAAAGAGCATAACAATGGCGTCATGAATTATACAGATTTCACGAAGATTCTTCAGAAAGGAAAAAGGAATGTTTTAAACTGTTATCCCGAATTCAACTTGATATTCTTTCAGCAAAAGTTTAATTTGGTCTTCATCAACTTGTAGCCAAATTTTATCGTTCGGAATTGGTTAAATCCATTGGGCGGAAGTCATCCATCTTGCTTCAAGAAAACAACCGTTCTGAAATAAAACGAAATATAAAATATACAATATAATGACATGGTATCAGCAAAAGAGAACATTGCACTGGAGAAAGTAGTCGTCGTAGTCCAATAACAATGCCAGGGGAAATCGCACATATTAGTATTATTTCACTACATGTTCGCGGGTGAATGGGCGGGAGCCCCCTGTGCCCTGTTGCTCTCTGAGCTAAGTTGCCGATTTGTTGTGGTGTCATTTTTTGTTAATGGTATGTAAATGTTTTGTCCTGTCTTGCATGTTGCCAGCGTCGTCTACGGTGGTTTCCGTCACCGATTGGGCTGGCACGCCATCACATAACTGAAATAACCTTGAGTACGGCGTAAAACCTCAATCAAACAAACAAACAAGTCTCGATAACACCATATTGTACCAGCATGTTTGAATATAAATACAGTTAATCAAACCACTGAATGGGATAGAATAAAACATTTTTGGGAATTGGCCAGGGTTACGCGATTTTATAATTTATTATAAGTTATTTGGGTGGCATTCTAGAAGCTGGAAAATCGAACACATGTAGAATTTCATATGGATAAAAACTCCTTCAATCTCATGAATAGAAAAAATGAAACCTTATGTTACCTAGCAGTGGTTGTTGACCGCTCTCTTCATGTCCTCTGCTGTAGGGGTTTTAAAGGTGAAGGTCACCGCGTTGTGATACCTTCCGCTGGACACAAGGCGAACAACGGAGTGCTGACAGCCCAAGACAACCTCGTTAGTGTCTGTAAACAACATCAACAACAACAAATTAGTATGAAATATTTTTGATGTCGCTGAGAAGATAAATTATAAGAGCTTTTTTTTAAAGGGGCATTTCACTCTCTCAGATAGCTCAGATTCTAAGTATCAGAATCGTGCAGCTTAATATTTATTATGGGAATCAAAGCCACGATCGAGCCTAAGGGACAGGCACCGAATCGCCACCAGTGAATGTCATCCACCTGTCAGCCAGTTTGTATTGTTGAACACCGACCCCTGCACATCTCATCCTGCAAAATGTGTTATTCTATTTTCTATGCAACACAGTGTAATTCGAAAGCAAGAAAACGCTAACAACGTATCAGCTTAGAAGTAAGCAGTACGGTGCTCCTGATTTAGAAAGGGATGGGCTTAATTGGTCTCAGTGCGTTAGTTTCGCTTGATTTATTTTTTTGTGAAACTTCATTTCGCTGGCCAAATGAGTTAAAAGATCAACAGAGAAAATAACGGGGATAAAAGACAAATAATACGAAGAGAGATTATTCCATTTTCTTGACATCTTTTCAGTTTCCTTTTACATTCCCTTCCATTGGTTAAATGCATCCAAGTATGTTTATGGACAGCTACGCTTATAATTCATTTTAATTCATAATTTATTCTTTTGATCTTGACATGTTCGATGAGGAGTAGGCTTTAGGCAAAGCACTTTACGGTAATCTAATCATTCAGACTCAGTCCTATCCCAATCTAGTCTGATCGTATGACCCTTTGCCGTTCTCTCTACGTATTGTATGACACGTGGCATTAATTCGATCTTTAACTTAACTTAATACAATCACAGCTGTTTCAGTCTATGCGATGTTTCCTGGAGTAATTTTATCCGGGTCAATTATCTCGTTGGCCAACTGTCTTCCAGATGGCACTGATCGTGTCCCCGCGCAAAGAAAAGCGACCGTTAGAGAAACAGCCACGCCACTGTACTTGGAATTCGGATCCCTTATCTATTTCTCCACAGGATGGTTTGCAACGCTCCTTGACATATTCCTACACGCAATTGCACTTACCGGGAACAAAACTAAGTGTAATTCCGTGTCCTGGCATTAACTATGTTTCATAGAAATCTAACTTTGCAAACTATTCGTGTCATCTTGAATTTTAATTCGTTTATATCAAGTGATTGCTAGAATGATTGTGTGTCTAATCAAATAAACTTTATTCAAGATTACGTTTCTAATTTTATCATCTTCAGTGTTAATTTACTTCCAATTGAGGCAAGACAGGCAAAGTAATTTATGGATTAGGTATCACATATTGTGGCGTAAGGCTAAACTAATTTGCTGTAAAACGTTTAACGTTTCCCTCTATTGCTTAAATATAGTTGCTAAATTGGTTAAAGAAAAATATCACTAAAACGAGTTCATCATTTGATGGAGAACTGGTCTGATAGCATATGTTGCCTGTTGCTCCCTGGTCAGAAGGGCATTATGAATCAGTATTGTTTAGAATTTATCCATTTAAGTACGCTGGTTGGTCGGGTGATTGAAAGTTCACAGTTCACTTCCTGTTCAGCTCTAACTTGAACTGTGTTTATCTTTAGTTCCATGTTGATTACAGCTAGCATTTTTTTTTTGTCTACGCTTAAATTTGTTCTACAAAAAAACGGTATTTCAAAAGTTGTAAAAAGTGTGAAATAGGGGATGACGAAACCAGCAATGAAAGAGTTCTGGAATATATATATAAAAAAAACAAATTCGTTCTCTAAACCTTTAATTTCAGGCTGTTATTTCAAATTAAATGTTTGTACCATCACAAAGAAATTACTCGTACGCGTTGCTTTCCTTTCTTTTCTTTTTTTCTTTTTTCCTTTCATTTTATATCATTTTATTTTTAAATAGCGGAGATAGTATGGATGACATCTTCTGGTATATTTCCTGCGCAATGTTTCAGTCTAGTTGCTTAGTTGTCTTAGCAACCAGACCGAAACGTTGCGCCGGATGTATACCATAATCTGTCATCTATAATATAGTATGTTATTCTAAGAGTATCCACTTCTATATGCCTATAAAAGAAGACATTTTATTTGTGCCGATATCCAACATACCGATTATATATATTTTTAACAAATGTAGAGAAAGAAAGTTTGCAATTTGAAACGAGGTTAGTTATTTAGCTGCTTTTTAGCATTATCAGTTATGTTAAAGTGAACGAATAACCTCTTTCTTTTTAAACATACATTTCTTGATTATTATACACATTAAGCACTTGGCTTACACCGTGTACATAAAGTACTGACTTGCAAAAAAGAAACACAAATTAAACTATTTACATTCAATAAGGAGCAAATTTTGGGAGAAAGAATGTGAGTATGAATATGAAACCGTAAATATAAAAACAAATTTCAATAAGTCATATAAACTACAATTAAGTTTATAAAATAATAAAACAAATCTCAATTTCTTATGTTGTTGTGACTAACGTTTGATCCTTGTGGGTCATGGGAATATCATAGAAAACGCCTTGACGTAGAAAAATAAAATTACATACAGCATTAACAATTGTGAAAATTTAAAAATTTCAGTAGAGCCATATAAAAGAATAGTGGTTCTAATTTGTCCTGTATAACCAGATAACACTATATCATCCATCATGTTCATTAGTTCATTTATAAATTGAGGATATTTTAGAAGATAATGGTCCGCTGTTTCGGTGCCAAATCCACAGGCGGTACAGCGAGGAGAATCAGAAATAAAATCGGCGAATAAGTCATAGTTTAACGAACTACTTGCATTGTGTAGTCTGCAAAGTAAAATATTTGCCCTTCGATCACTGTGATAATAACCTTTTTCGATGAACCTTTCTCTACACATGTCATAGGCTCCCTAATTATTGGCCAGGTATTTTTGGGGGGAAGCTTAGAGCCAATCTGAAAATCGTAATGACTTCGATTCAGTCTGGAACTATACAAAACACTTTTTAAATTACAGTTAACCACAGTATTTAGGAACAAGAATGAAAGTGATTAGAGTTAATTCAAGCAGAACTTCATGATCCGCCCACGGCGGCTTTCCTGGAAAATTCAATTAAGTGTGACTTATGCGAGGGTATTAAAATAGATCTACTTCCACGAAAACAGAAAAATGCAGTTCCACACGGGCAACGTAAATAGACAAACACACAATCACTAGGGAGTTCTATTCGTGTCTCTTACGTAACGCTTCGAACGGACAATTCGGGCTGGTTCGTCTGAGAACCTAAAGTTGGCTAACTGTCGTGAATTATTATGCTACTATAACATTCTTTGGGCGTAGTAACGTACAAGAATGTACAATTGGGGGTGAGTTGTGAGAGCGTATAATAAAGAATAGCTCACAACTTGCGATTCCTTGAAACGCGACTTGTTCGTGTTGCTGTTACATGGATAACAATATAAGGTTTGTCAGAATTTAACAAGAGTTAGATATTAGGCAGCAAAATAATATCTTAAACATGTTTCTTTACGGTTCTTCAAAAATATTTTGATTGAGGGTCTAAAATAGACTAACACACAATGTCATTTCTTAGAGCGCTAACAGTATCAAAATTGCAGTCAATTTGTTTGCAATCCAAATTTAATTGGATTTGTATACGAATGCGCTTGAAGTTAATGATACATTGAATTCGATTTGCTACGAAAATACACTTCCAGACGTCTGAGTAGTGTACTACTCAACACACACTTCAGGCACCAATGAATTTACAGCCGGTGATAAGTGAAGTCAATTTGAGATGAAAATACATCTCAGGGTACTACTTAAAGGTACTATACCGCAGAAGTTCGACCAAAAACCGACTAAAACGAATTAAACCGGGTTTTCTATATTTTTCTAGTATGGCCCAAAGTATAAGCTTTCAGAAACTATCAACCTCGAGAATGTGCGATATAGCGATATATCGTGCGATAAAGTTTGTAAAATCTATAGTTATAAATTTTACAAACTTTATTATTTTTTTAATACGGTATATTGCACATTCTCGAGATTGATATTTTCTGAAAGCTTATACTTTGGGCCATACTAGAAAAATATAGAAAACCCGGTTTAATTCGTTTCCATCGATTTTGTCCGAAATTCTGCGGTATAGTACCTTTAAAGCAAAGCCGATACAATTTGGACGCCTTCGTAACAACGTCCGAGGACCCTCTGGTTGAAGATAGCATGTGTTAGACTTATATTCACACTGTCCTTCTTAGCACTGGTGAAACATGTTGTCTTTCCAACGGAGATAAAGAAGTGACCTCTCATTTTTAGGATGTGTAAGTGTGTCTGTCATAAAAGCTAAATGCTCCTGAGCACGGCGTCAAACAACAATCAATGGATTAATAAAATATAGCTATATACGTAGAATCGAACACATCGAATTAAAACGTTTGTTGTAGATAGCAGTGTCTCCTGTTTCATGAGTATTTCTGGTACACAGCAATCAATCCCGATTACGGTGAATGTTTTATAATTGCTTGGAGGTTCGCGTGCCCTGGTGCTCTCTAAGATTAGAAGCATCAGGAAGCCGGTTTGTTGTGGCCTCCTCTATAACATCCTGTAAATGCCCTGTGGTATCATATGTTGTGTGTTGCCAGAGTCCAGGGTGGTTTCATCCAGCCATTAGGCGGTACTATGAGTGGCATAACCTTAAGTACGGCGCTAAACCCCAATCAACAAACAATACTTAAGCGACGTACTTAATTTTTTTTTTTGATGACACTGTTACTGTTAGGGACATTTTATTCCCGAAATTAAATTGCATTAAGGCCTATAGCAGCTTTCCCAAGACAATTTTTTTTTATACTGCGTAATATATAATATATTAGTTTTTAGACCGACCAAAGCGTCCATGTCCAATATTCTATTGACTGTGTATTTGAGTATGTTACTTAATTGATTGATTGATTGATTGATATTTATATAATATAATGGCGGAGTATTTCAACAGTAGGCAGTTGAGACTACCACAAGCAAACAATGTGACTTTAGTGCTAGCTCTATTGGAAAGATAAAATTGCTCCAGTGTTAATTATGAATGTAAGCTTGAAACAAACTGCCCTAGTTAGACGACGGCTCTTTTCTGAAACCGATTTAAGACGAAAGCAAAAACAGAAACGCTACAGGCCCGCATGCATCTCGTTCTCCTTTCACCCTTGTGTTCGCTGACTTATTGAGCAAGGTATAACTCTAACAAGAGACATAACCATAGGCAGGTTTTATCACAGTTTTCACCCACTGCAAAGGCAATACACTTCGATCAGTCAAGCGTAAATTGACTTTCGAAGAAATGAAATAGAAGAAAAAAAAAAGATTTCTTAAGGCACTTCTCTTTTCACAAGCACGTTATAAAAGGGTAAGAAATTCCACCCTCTAGCAATTTTCTTATAATCAGAGACGAACTTGTATTCTTATATCAAAAGGCGCAAATTTTGCCACCTGCAATGTTGAAATTAACATAGCCCTTGAAAGTCGAAAAGGTTTCACGTTTACTTGCTATATCTGTCTATTGAAAACTATCTACGCTTCATTAAGACAAAAAAAGACCAATAAATTTGACACTTTGCTGCATTGCGCATGCGTGTAATGCCGTCACAGGTGTCTTTCTTCCCTGATAACATTTGCTTATTAGTATTAATGGAAAGACGACGGTTTGACTGGTTTCATTTTCAATAAACTCGCTGTTATGTGCAACAATGTGTCTTTACTCCTGTATTTCAAAGAAGCCAAGTTCCCATTTACCCACCTGCCACTCCAGTATTTGATAATAACCCTGCCTGTCAATCGATTTTAGTTGCTCTACTGTTAATGGATTATAATGGGTTCACAAAAATGACAAACTTGTTTTATGGCCTTTAGTATTTAGCACCTTTCGCAGAAAACGCAATCATACGGGATCACCCACTGCTTTACGCCCTTTAACAAAGAAACATTTGGATATGCTGCTTTTTCTTAAAGCATGCATCGATGATCACAAAAACGTTGAACGTGGGGAATTATTTCCACGAGGTATCAATGATAAGTTTGGCAAGACGTAAGCCTACTAATAAAGCAAACATTCACCTAATAGTAATCTGTTAACATCATATACAGATGTTCAAATAATATAAGCAGATTTAGGGGCCGCACCGCAGCTACGTGGCTGAGCGTTGGACTGCGGACTCCCTTAGACTGTACATGGATAAGGTTCTATTGCCTTTGTGGATATTATGTATATAAGAGAAGTTTTCCTGTGGCTGCGGAGTTCGCAGGTTTTTTATACGAGGTTGCTGCCTGGTTTTCCACCATACATCGGCAACGCAAAGTCGGCATATAGATGAAATACTCTTGAGTACGGCGTTATACACCAATCAAATAAATAAATACAAACAGATTTAAGCCGTAATATATAATAAGACCTCTGTCGGCCCTTGTGCACTCGCATCCAATACCTGAGGTTATTCAGACTAAGTAACTCTAGGCCAACAGCTACCTAGATTTGCATTTTGTTGTCTATCAAAAATCAATGAACACATCAGCACATGCTTTACTTACTATTTGGCAATGAACATATGACAAGTTGATTTTCTCTGTTTCCAGTAAAAAGTTATGTAAAAGTAATGTTATTACCGGATATAAAAGACATGACATCCAGTGATAATTAAAATTTATTCATTTTTAAATGCTGTAGGTTCAGAAAATACTTCCCAAAGTACGGAAATAAAACAAACGCACGTTATAATTGTAACAAAAAGACGACCCTGCAAAGTGTTGGTAGTCACATGTATATGGGATTATCGTGACACGCTATACGGTATACAATTTTTCATATTCATATTCCACAGAAAAATATAGCCCATTAAAAACAATCTGTTCCAAGCTGTATTTTCGATGATAATACGTCAATAATAGGTTGAATATTTCAAGGTCTAAAGAAACGTCAACACACAACATGTGAACCGCTCTTTGGACAACTTGTACATCTCATAATCACTGTTCATTTCCCAGCCTTTATCCTCTCGTGGTTTAAAGGGCAACATTCTCAACTCTTTAATTAACGGTGGATTTGCTAGAAAAATGTCTTACTCATTTCGCTATGTATAGAATCGAAATATACATTTATGGTACATTACTGTTATTCACGGGAGACATTTTGTCAATAATAATCAGGTCATTCTGAGGTTACAATTGAAGAAAAATCACAGCAAACCACTCTTGGAGAATCCGACGTCGTTTTCAATCCAGATCGACTTTTTATGCGGTTGTTATCATTTCGGTATTTATAGGCCGCCTGTGCTGTTGTGGCGAGTTTATGTCTCTTCCGGGAAACGTAAATGTGAAATTACAAGCAAAATACAAGTAATAAACTCAAGCTTAAATTAAAAGTTACTGACACACCTACACACAACACTGAATGAAACACAGTTAACATTCTACGACCCGTATGCAAGTTGACCGTTCTTGTATTGATCGATGCCATTATATTGTCATACAGTCGTTCTTGCTAATAGCTGTCTATTTACACTGTTGTAACTACATCGTTTATTTCCCATTAAAAAACAACAATAATAGCAGCTCGTCTGTTGTTTTTGTTTTGAAGCTCTTTCTTCTAATAAAAAAGGAGGAAAATGCACTACGGCAATGTAAAAGATAGCAATCCCAAATGTCCGATGCCTAACCAAATATACCATTCTCTTAACGTGAAGTTTTCAGCGTAGTGTAAATGTATATTATTTTTTCATAGAAAACCAATTAAGTTTTGAAAAAAAATTTTTTTTTTTTAAATCTACAGTTCAGCAATAAATGGTACGATTTTTGTTTTCTTCACATCTTAGATAACGCGAGAAGTGGAAGTTCAATACATGACTTAAGAATGAAATTGGTCCAGAAGCAAAGAGATAACTCATATCATTTGGCCTTGTAATAGGGCTACACAGAAATTTTCTTGCTCACTTTTGTGGGGACTGTAATAAGCGTGCGAGGCTTTTAATATAGAATTAAGTGTGTTTTATACAAGCTCTAATGGCAATTAAAAACATGCCTGGAGATATACGACGTCCTCTTTATACTTAGTAAATTTCATTTTTTCTTATATAAAGAAACAAATGATGTTTGATTAAAACAAGTTGGCCTGCAGGTAGATTTGTTGGTTTAGAAGTTTCAAAGACAGCAATGTGCCTTAAGGAATAATTGATTTTTCTCTAAGGTTGGTTGCAATGAAAACCCGAACCAATAGTCACGCCTGAATAATCACACCATATTGGCCAGATGTGAATATTCAACATAAACTGAGTTAATTTGTTGTTATTCACGCCTGAAAGGTGGAGCAACTAAAGGCAAAATGTTAACAACATTTCAGTTCAACATCAACAAAACTCGCCGGCTATGAAAATCCTTAACAATTCTGATTTGTTCATATGAATTTTACGATTCTTTCGTGCAATACGGCATTTTGATTTTAAATGATTTGCTATAGAAGATCGGTAAGCAAGGTGAACTGAAACGAGAAGTCAAATCATTCCAGCTGCTTTCCGTGTTTAAACGTCACCAATTTAAGGAACTAAGACGCTATGATAATTTGTATTATCTAATTGCTCACAAAATTTACATGATTAGTTTTTGTTTTCCTTTGGGATGTTATCAATAAAAAAAAAATAAAAAAAACATTCTTAATTTGAGCTACGAAATAAACTTAAAACTACCAATTGCATTAGTCGCGATGAAACATAAAGAATTTTATCTCTATATACGACATCCAAAAAAGAGGTAAATTTTAAAAGAGTCAACAATGAAATTGAACTATTATCTAACTTTACGAAAGTTTGGAGATGAACAGAACGGTTCGGAAAACCTTGTCAGCCTTGGACAACGGACTGAATACCACTTGCTTTTGACTAGAACAAACGGAATTAATCAACTTTACAAAATTCGAATCTGTAGACACAAAAAGAAGCGCATAGCTTTTTACAAAAAGTACCATTTTTCCATGTTAAAATTGTTGTTAATGTTTTGTAAACCTAACTACCTTCCAAAGGTTACATTTACCGTATGGGACCAGCTTATTTATGTAAGCGGCGATCAGAAAATACAGGGCTTGACATGAATTCACCCCTCTGTGAATTAAGGTATAAGGCCCAAATTAAAAGAAGCACACCTTTTCCCGCCGAATGAGAAAGTAATAAGAGTAAAACTCAAATTAAGTAGGGTTCAGACAGATTTTGTTACACGTCAGTTGTTCTTAGTTGTCTTTTCAGGTTTATATTTGGAAATACCGGGATTGAATAGCTATTCCGATCGAGGCCTATAACGCGGTTAAATACAAGGCCAGAGACTGGTTATAATAAGAATTGACACAAAGTTATAAGTTATGACAAAAAAGTTTTTCTCTGGACAGCTCAACATTTGTTTTTTACTTCCATTGATCGTAATGCGACCGTGCAAAGACTTCGAAAAAGCGTGTTATGATTGAGGAGGCCATTCTCCCACGAGAGGCGTCGGATTGGTGTCATAGCATTATACACTATTTTATAGTTAAACCCATTGGTAAGAATAACGAGCATATTTTCCCATGGTGAGGCATTCATTTAATGTCACACAAACATTTATTATGAATTTTCCAGCAATAGCGGTAGACTGAGCAAATAATGATTTCGTCTAAGAATAGCAATCATCTAGATAAGAATAGTATAAAGACTATTTGTGCCTCGGGATAACGCCATCATTGATATGTCATTCAAACTGAAGTTACGAACTTTCCCATAATATCGGTGGAGAGAATACTTTTAAAGGTGACAATTTTAATTTTGGCTACATGTGGTCAGATCTTTAATCGCCTTGTTACGTTTTACGCTCATGGGTCAAGCTAGAAACAGCGAGCTAATAGAGAATTTGTTTGGATAGTGAAAAGTACGCTCATTGATCAAGCTACAAACAGCTAGCTAATAGCGAATTGATTGGATAGTGAAAAGTACGCTCATGGAACAAGCTAGAAACAACTAGCTTATAGAGAATTTGATTGGATAGTGAAAAGTACGATAATGGATCAAGCTAGAGACAGCTAGCTAATAGCGAATTGGTTGAATAGTGAAAAGTACGCTCATGGATCAAACTAGAAACAGCTAGCTAATAGAGAACTTGGTTGGATAGTGAAAAGTACGCTCATGGATCAAGCTAGAAACAGCTAAATAATAGAGAATTTGGTTGGATAGTGAAAAGTACGCTCATGGATCAAGCTAGAAACAGCTAGCTTATAGGGAATTTGGTTGGATAGCGAAAAGTACGTTCATGGATCAAGCTAGAAACAGCCAGCTTATACAGAATTTGGTTGAATAGTGAAAAGCACGCCCACGGAACAAGCTAGAAACAGCTAGTTAATAGAGAATTTGGTTGGATAGTGAAAAGTACGCTCACGGAACAAGCTAGAAACAGCTAGCTAATAGAGAATTTGGTTGGATAGTGAAAAGTACGCTCATGAATCAAGTTGGAAAGAGCTAGCTATTAGAGAATTCGGTTGGATAGTGAAAAGTACACTCATAGATCCAGCTAGAAACAGCTAACTAAAACAGAATTTGGTTGGATACTTGGTTACCAGCCACTGCTAACCTCGGCTCAATTATCAGCGGCTATAAAAGACAGGTTTGTATATATGAAAACCGCTGATTTATAGCGCAATTACATTTGGACTTCAGAACCCTGCAACGATTTACGGCTCAGGGTTGAATGAGTTCCTGACCTAAAGTATGCAAGGGAAGATAACTGCTAACTGGGGAATAGAAAGATCGATCTTATCAGGTTTCTTCCAGGCTTTCTACCGCAAACTGACAATACAGTTTCGTCGTCATGTATGTGAAATACCCCTGAGACGTTTAACACAAAGCAAACACACATACCGTTCAGGGATTGGGCAAAGATTGATCGATTTGAATTAAATGGTTTCGGAACTCATTAGGACATCAATAATTATATTCCTCATAGAGCCATTGCATATACATCAAATAGGCTATCACATCTCTCAAGACAATTCATTAATCTATCATTGCCCTCGCTAACCTGTTTGACGGTGAGAATGACTTTGGTTGGCGAAATTGTCATCGAGAGATTATCTGTGAGCTTATCACATTTAATACTGACGCTAATACGTTTGGGATGTTTCTCCTTCAAGTAATCATTTACTACGTCCCGAACAAATTTCGAGTTTATAGATATATTCTATCGGGAGATGGCTTCCCTTGGTACCTTCTGATCAGCTTCGATTCAGCACATAATGTTGTTATGTCTTTGCCAGTCCAAGTGTGAGTGGGACAAGGCAAAATTAGCACAGGTCTGTTTGCTTGATTTGGGGTTTTACTTCGTATTTAAGATTAGTAGTAGTTTTTTGACTACACATTTTATGGTTTTGTTAAGATTCACTGTCTACTGTTGGGAATACAGCGCCGTCATATATAAGTGAAAAGCCGTGAGCATTTTGTTAAATACTTATCAATCAAACGAAAATTCATTAAAGTAAAGGCCAACCAAAAGATGAGTCACATTATAAGACCCGAATAGCTACGTTAAGTACATATATAAATGCAAGCTCCCAGTAGGCTTTCGTTGTGTCTTCACTAAGCGTCTGTAATAGAATATAAAAATATAAATGCAAGTAGTGCGTTCAAGACGGAAGTGAAACAACCCAGCACTCCGTGTAAGAAACTTTACATGTTTGGAACTACCTCATTGGTAAAATGTATTAGTTTATATTGTTGATGTTTCAGGTCGTACTTAAGGGCATTTCAATTATATGATGACTTTGCGTTGTCATTGTATGGTAGAGAAGCCTTGGAGAAACCGTATGATCTCGGCAGATCTCGAACCCTCCTATGATGGACCAGGCCATTCTAACCTGGTAGACCTACACCGAGGGTGGCCCAGCAGTCCAAACTCCCGGACAGTTGAGCCACGGTGGGACCCTCGCTGATTAGAAGAAAAAAAAATTCTAGTAAATATTGTATAATGATGTACGGTAACGAATACTATACACCTGGGATTTCTACTTTGATAGCCAATTGTCGTACGGAAGGTCGACTGAACGCTAATCCAATTTACAGTTCTGATATCAAATCGTTCATGCATCCAAGACTCCATCCTCCCGGAGGTAGGAGCTTTGATTGAATACAGTGATCGACACAAGCAATGGCCGAGTTTAACAAGTTTTTACATTTTTCTTCAGTAAATGTTACCACTCAATGGAAGACAATGGAACACTGGCAAGGTAAATGGAACGTGTGCCATTCATTCCCAATGGCTTTCTGAAACGACCATGTGACTGATCGGCCATCAAAGAGCAAACCTATGTACTGGTTAAAGCTAGGCAAGCCTTACCTATTTCAAAAGGTACCATTCCACATGGCCACAAACATCTGCACTTAAACCCTCATAAAGCTAATAAAAGCTCCATGTTGAACGTATCGTCAGTGTAGTTTGTCTTATCAAAAACTTAAAGATGTCACTTTAAAGGTCAAAGGTTTAGCCCCTTGACGTCACGTCATAACTTTGTTATGTATGATGGGATTTTTAAATATTTTGGTACAAGAGATCACCACATGACGAAGATGTGTCTTGTGCATAGAACGTTGTTGTGGGGCATAAAATGCGCGGCTGGGCACGCGGTTTATACACTCAAACAGGAAAGCTTTCGATATAAAAAAACATATTTAACTTTTTTAAAAACGTTAGATTCGAAATGGGAAATCCCCAAAAAGTTCATGTTAGTAGTCTTTGATGAATGCGACGGGAAGGCTTTTGTAGGTGACTAATACTCTCCTCTATAAAATCATGAACGAATCATGGGTGAGTCGAATAAAACTCTTTCCTACACACTCTTTAATAACTCTCACGGGACATGAATAATAGGGTCTGTAAATCACGTCATGTGAGGACAGAGATTTCCCGAGATTCCTTCCACTTCCGGGTACATGCTACTTTTTTATTTAGATATAACATCAAATGGGAAGTTAAAAAAGCGACAAGTGCCCCGTCCGATCCTATAACTGAACCAAAAGCAAAACCATTCTGAAAGACCTCTAATCAAAACAGAGCGTCACAGTTTCGAGGATGTACCCGGAAGTAAGGCAAAAGCCAACGACTTACAGAGCCTATACCTTGCTTTATTCAGGGCTATATTCACTCTAACTGGGAAGTGATAACGGTTGCTCTGTAAAGCCCTGAAGCCACTTTCATGGGAGGGGAATAGTAGGCTTCTCTGCTTCACACACCCGTAATACCACTCTCATGAGAGAAGAACAACTTCTAAGGCGCCCCACTTGCTCGATCGTTAACGATTCAATTTGTTGATTTTACGCAATTTACTGTTAGTTACAGATCGTTTTGAAACAGTCACTACTTACAACAATTTCTCTTCGTCCTGCCTCTGAACGTGTGTGTTCGATATGAGAAAGCTTTACAAGGAGCAATTTTGTGTTGCCATAGTTACTCATAGATTCAATAGGAACGTCCAAAAGGTCCGGTAGAAACCCATCAAGGCAGTGAGTTCAAAAGTTAAAAATAAAAAGACGTTAAAACTATGTAGACAAAAACTGCTTACACTTAAAAAGTTGGCAATCTGTGGCAATACACTTGGTTGAAAAAAAAAAATGATAAAAGCAACTCTCAATAACAACTGACTAGATTCCTTAATGTCCACTTATTCAATTCCAACCTTACAACCTTGTTAGCAACTACGACGTTTTGTTTACACTCAACACAAAGCCAACAGCACCCGCTTTGGGATTATTGAGTTTCATACTTTTTTCCACGTATATAAAGGCAAAATCTGTGAACAATTGAACAGCTCAAAATGAGCTGAAAAATCAACAACATCAGCAGACCATTGTTGCTGAATGGCTTATTTCTTTTGATGGAGGTATATAAGTTGTTTGCAGTTAAATAAAGATGTACTGTGTGAACGCAAAAACGCGACGTACGTTGAGATTATTCGCACTCTTTTTAAATTGTAAAATAGTTCTGTCGACGAATTCCTGTTCTTGGCTTCAGTTTGGTTTATGGTTAATCTGCAGATGTTAGCTGACCAGCAGCGTACATTCTTAAGGTGAATTCTATAATCGACTTCCTCGTGGAGTATTTTGCTTATAACACAAACCCATTAAATTTGTCCCACTTCCCAAGTCCTGAGATTGACATCAAGCCAAGGACTTTGGGGGATGTTTTCAGGTAAGCGCAATTGCATGTCTTATCGTGGTAAGTTTAACTAAAACACTTTCAAAACTTAAAACAATTGCATTTAATTAATCTTAAGCGTCAAGGAAATGAATTTTTATAAACGGTTTGTTGTATTTAAACTATAATCTAACATCTAAAATGGGAAGTCCACGAAACTTTCTTTCCCTGGAACATTTACCTAGAATTTCCCACAACAATGTAAAATGTGACTTATTGGTAGGGTCCTCGCGAGGCAAGAGCCAGGTTTGATGTAGAGCCTACTTGAAATGTCCATGAGAGTAATTTAATGGGTTATGGCTCTCATAACTCACAATGGTCTTTATCGACCACCATATATCTTACTCTATCATTAGCGGTACCAGTGCAATAACATAATCAGATGAGTAAAGGAAAATGTAGAATGATTGATGTATATGAAATGCTGACATCGAAAATAATATTTGTGCTGTCGGAATGGCTTTCGGAACTCTCTGTGAAATTTATCGACCCCCACACATGAAGTATATACTGCATGAAACTGGAATCACGTCATTTTATGAGGGTCTTGTTCACACGACAGAAAATGAACGAACAATGGTTCCATCGGGCAATAAATGTACTTATCATATACCTATGAGCCTCGCCCACATGATACAGGGCCATCGGATAATTTTCCGTATCAGATGGTTCGTATCAGTATTCTATGAATTCGGGACTATTTTCACCGCGTTCTCTACTGGGGAATCCCGATGACTGTATGGTAGAAAACACCAAAAGGTGAAACGAGTGCAGAATGAGGTCACGCGATTACGTCGTCAGTGTTTTCCTTTGCGTGGTAATATATGTAAACAGACCCCGGGTTTCCACTAATGCCATTTCCATTTAACCTGACTTGTTATTTTTAGATATTTATATTACTCAAGTCATTTCATGTTTTCCTAGATCAATTAGAAAATTAAACAGCGTTTACAATAGCATAAATCTG
>JAVFBZ010171625.1:0-16370 GCA_032466195.1 Katharina tunicata | reverse complement strand
AAACAACAAAGCAAATTTACGGGTAATTTCTAGATAAAAAAAACAACAACATTTAGGTGTCCCTGTGTCACTGCTTACTGTAGAGAAAGCTTCGCTGCCTTTATCTGGATAAAAAATTCATTCTACCGTGAGCCTCTGCAGCTCAGTCGGTTAGAGCGCTGGCCCTGCTAAGCAGAGACAAAAATATATATAGGTAATACAAGCTCGGTTGTACGTATTTTGCGACATGCCTTATGAGTAACAAAATACCATATTTATATTATTGTTTTAAAGCGTATGACGATGGTATGGCTCACTCTACTCTATTTTTGCCATGGGCGGCTTTCTCTGTTAAACCTAAATGGACAAAAGTAAACGTAGAAATCATTAACATCCAAAGATTTTATATATGTCTGCATCAATCTCAGACGTTGTTGTTCTTTAAGACAACAAGCAGTCAAATAATATATACGTCAGTTTGTAAGGAAAAACACTTATCTGTTGTTTTTTCCGACTTTGTTTTCAAGCCTTCTCACATGCATAATTTGAACTCTGGCAAATATTTTTTTTTTTCAAATTTATTCTCAGCCAAAATGGTCAAAGAGGAAGAGTGTTTATTCGAGTGCTTTTGCATGACTTTGCGACATTTATTTTCTTTAAATATGTGTTTTCGTTAGAAATGACGATAGCGTTGGGTTTAGGGTCAGGTCTAAGGTTTGCCGTCACACTAGAACAAATAATTGACGTTTCGTCTTACAGAGTGTAAAACTACGATACACATAACGAAGGCAAATCTACGAAATACAATAATACCAATTTTAGTATAATGTTACATTTTATTGCACCGTATGTCTTTGTTATCAACAACAGTCATACATCGCAAAAAATACACCAAGGTAATTTGCGTAAAGTAATAAGCAAACATTTAGATTACAAATTGCTTCTATCTGCAAATAACAATCCTTTTCTTACCAGAGTAATGCTTATTTGCTCTCATTTATGTAAATTCATATTTCTCACTGTCATATATCACGGACAACTATTGTCATGATGACTGGTCAGTTCTCTGGACTTAATTTCCTGTCAGCTGTGTCGTACATACGTCAAAATAACTATTAAAATAATCAAGGAAGACTGTACTAACTACATCTCCGACATTCCTCGGTGGCTTTCTACGGCTGCTATATTCAGAGCATGTTACAAACATTTGGTTGACCATAATCAGTAAGACGGAATAATTAACGTTCCTCTGTGGGATGCTGAGTTTTACAAAGTAGAGCAAAGTTACGACTCAAACCAAAGACACACATGAATGCATTGTGATTTAATATTTCGGTTTATTTTAAAACTATAATTAAGAAACCTTTATGATAATGGTTTCAAAATAAACCGAAATATTGAATCACAATGCATGCATGTGTATCTTTTGTTTAAGTCGTAACTTTGCGCTACCAAATTTTAATGTTAAATGATTAAGTAAATGTTTAAAAGCGTCCGTAAATGTACATCATTCCATATTGATGTCACCATTAAAATTACTTAACTAATGTGCATGTACATGTTCCCAAGCACCGGTTGGCTACGAATGGACTATCCTTGAGTGTAACATTTTAAAACATCTCCCCAAGGACGAAGCCATTTAGTATATTGGTCAATCAGTGTAAATGCAGAATACGATTCATTTACTATTAATTATTGTGATGCATAATCAGACAGTTAAGGGAGACTTTATAGTACATTATATATCTCTGTATCAGTCACAATAAAAATATGACAGTAGCTGCCTGTTCTTTACAAAATCCAAACACAGTGCGCGTCACATGACTCAGGAGTGACGACAGTCAATAGGCAAACACATTCCATATAGGAAGGGGTTTCCTATGGATATATGCATGTCTTATATATGTCAATGTTCAATACTTCAACAAACAAATTTCGTTCATAATATGCTGAATTTCTGCACTTAATATGAGTTTATTATGATCTTTCTTTAATTTGAAAAAAAGCAACAACAAAAATGGCTAATATACACAAGTTGTTTCCGACAACTAAAAGACATCCTGTCGAACAGCTTCCAATGCCACATCTCCTAACACAATGCATGGAAATGTGATAAAAGCAAAACTTTTCTGATCAGAATTAGAATTTCGAAAATATGATACAATTCGTTAATAGTAAAATAAGGTAGGTTTGTATGTTGGTCTATTTGATTGTGATTTTACGCCCTGCTTATGTTTATTTCGCGTGCTTATGTTTATTTCGCGTGCTTAAGGTTATAACCACGTGCCAGCCCAGTGGATGAAGGAAAAAAACTGGCAGCACACCAGACAAAACATGACAGTATAAACAAATTGGCTTCCTGATGCCCATTAGCCCAGAGAGCACCGAACACAACAACCCACTGAAACAAGTGTTGCACAGATCTTCATCGATATTGCGAATATTTTGTTTTGTACCCATTATACAGCACGGTTTATATTACGTCATGTAACTGTGCATACAATTTCAAAGCAAAAGAATTAACAGCAAATGATTAAAGCAGGACACTTCTTCAGTGTACTTCAAGCTAGAAATTACAGCTATGAGAAAAACTGCGCCAACATGTCTGAAACCAACCTAATAAAGGCCACGTAAAGTAATATAAAACATGCCTAATGTGTAACCTAATCTGACTTTCTGAATTGAGGGGTTTTTTTTAAATTAAGAAGTTTTCTAGGTTTCAGTGTTCCTAAATTTACTTATCTTACGCGTTAAGTTCGAAAAATCTCATTTAAACTGAGACGATAATTGACTATGTATGGCTCGCTTGATTAGGAGTTTTGGTAAGTTATCTTTATCGACGTACATTTAAATGAGAGTTAGTGCAATAAAAATCTTCCATCAATTCTGCAGGCAAGGGGGTGGAGAGGCAAATGTATGTAAGCTCATTGCAGCCATCGAGTTCTCGACCCCGAGAACGCGAGATTGTAGTTAGAATCTCGAGTTCCCGGAGAACGCGAGATTTTAACTGGAATCTCGAGAACTCGAGAACTCGGCATCCAAATTAAATCTCGGGTTCTCGAACGCGAGATTTTAACTGGAATCTAGAGTTCTCGACGTCGAGAACTCGAGAACTCGACAACTCGAGATCCAAATTAAATCTCGCGTTCTCGGGGTCGAGAACCCGAGAACTCGATGGCCGCAATGAGCTTCCATACAAATGTGACCGTATTTTTTTGTGAACAAATTGGAATTGTTTAGTAACATGCTACACTCTGTATACAAGTTGAGTCTGATCAAAGTATTAGTGTAATCGTATTTGTCTGGATTATTTTTGTATGTGCCAGACGTAACTCTAACCCATGTTGACAGTAATGATGAATGTTTTGCTTCAGTTTATAGAATATATGAATATTTTGACATATTTTGATTCGAATCTTTATCCCATCTCAGGCATACTTGCTGTTAAGGAAATTGTGTCTTATTTTGTTCGAATGAAGGTAACAGTTTTTTTGACAAGTTCTTAAGACAATAAAGCACAACAATGAAGATGACTTAAAAAACATAGACTAGATTCCGTCGACTCGACTATAACTTAGTTGTTAGGCAAACGTTTGTGTTATAGTGTCAGTACTGGTGGGGGCTCAACAGTGTAATATGGTAATATTAAAGTTTTTGTTTTTTCAAGAAAGACAAGTAAGATTTTCTCAGTTAAACACCCTGCTCGTAACAATAACCGTGAACATAGTCGTAGCTGTAAACTATAACTGACAGGTACTACGATAGTAATATTCTTGAACAAGCTACAATGCTATAAGATTGCTCCAAATGTTTTGTGGCAATCTTTTCCTATGACTTCCAGAAGCACTGAAGACAGAAATAGAGCCAAAGCGTATGATGTTTACTTTAACTATTGGTTGTCGATTTATCTCGTTATTGTGTTGATGCCTAATCATGAATTATGGCCTTTCATATGCTTTTCCTGTATATTTTACGAATCCCTAACACGGAAACACCTTGTCGAAGATACCTTGGCTATTTGCAACATCATTTCCCGTCTGACGATTTTCATTAAGCCCACGTCAATATATACTTTTACACGTTTTAGTTCACATTGACAAATTACAGAACAGTCATAATCCTTATCAGAATAGCAAGGTCTGGTGTTACGCAATATGGAACGTATGCCAATGTATAACCATGACTATCTCAGCACATATATGCCTTCTGACACGGCTTGGACCTTAATCCATTCAACAAGGCATCACTGTATCATTGAAAAGATACTATTACACCGTTCCTTGCGTAACATGATGTTTAATGCTTTCCTGGTAACTGGTAATAACTGGTATTACTACGACTCGAAAAGATCTCCAAAACATTGTGTGTCCAATAGTCGAACACTCACTACTTGTAGGGTCCATTATTTGAAGAACAAACGCAATGATTTTGAATTAATATCATTTATTTTATTCGTTCTTAGTATCCTGTCTATTTCTGCCCTCCTTTCAATAACTCTTATGGGAATCGACATGCTGAATGGTATATTCGGATCCAATATGTCCGAGGTAACCGGATATCAGTCATATGAAATGCGGAGTGAACCATTTACACCGTGTATGTGCTTTTGTTCTCCAAAGTAGAGGAGATATTAATACAGCTAATTTAACTCTGGAAAATCATGCACATTTAGATGTTCTAAAAATACACCAGACGATTATATTTAATTGTAGTCATGCGTTGTAACAGTGCCTATCCTTGGGGTAGTCATAGATGACCGTAAATTATCTTTCGCTTGGTATCAGATAATAGTGCTCTGGTAAAAGCTCAACATTTTCAGATAAAATGCCGATAAAATCTGTATCACATTTCATAGACTAAGTTATTATTACACTCCCCGCAAATGAATGCGATACATGTCATTCGTGAAACAAATTACTGCTCCAAAAATAGTCTATCATTAGTTTCAGTGTCCGTTTCACAACTCATAAACATTAAAATCATGTCTGTATCACTATACTTTTAGTTCGGCAATTTTTAACAGTAAGCGAGATTTTAGATTCCCGAACAATAAAAGGTGTTCTTTCTCATACAATACGGTTGTTTTTATAGGGAGTTAGTATGTGTTAAATAATTGGGTTTGATTATGACCCGAACGGAAAATATGACCAGTGTGTCGTGACGACAAACAGCGCTTCAAAGGGTTGAACTTTAAAGAACACATACAAATAATATAGTTAAAAAAAAAATCTCTACATGGGCGTTACGCGCAGATGTATTGCGGTTTCTGTGTCTTTGGGTCGCAGTCGATCTATGCCGAGCTTTACAGATCTCTGCACATAAATCAGCTGCGGTGCTTAGTTATGCACAAGACGAATTTATCCAGTTTGACCTAAATGTAAACGTATTGAGTCGACATCACAGCTTTAATTACTGGTCCGTTTTCAGACTTCCAATTAATTTGTTTAAAAAGATCTAGTTATTCTCATAAATTGGTTTTTAAAAGCGATTCTCCGCTAGAGAACCCATTTTTACTTAATGACAAGAGATCGATACGCGCGAGCCAACAACGAATCTACTCAGTTCGGCTTGTGCGTTGTTAACATACAGGCAATCCTTCCTAGCATTTGATTCAACTGTACAACAAAACTGGAAATAACTTGTAAAGCTTACAATCAAGGAAGTCCGCGAACGCTATTTCATAGGGAAGTTTTAATTTATAACATTAAAATTTATATTAAAATTATTGAATTTTACACAAACTATGGGAGATTCGGCAAACCCGTTGTAACTGTTTCTTCGTGATGATCCACTGGAACATAATCACAAGATACTAAACAAGAACTCAAATACGCTTATGGATTTTGATTGGTGAACAAAGACATCCAAAGATATTAATAACGTTCATCTACCCAGACACACCGTACACTTGCCGTCCATATAATAGCCAAATTGTATTATAACAGAAGACAAGTTTTTTTATCCTTGTAGTTCAAATAAAAGCTATGAGCTTTTTTTGTCTTGGCGTTGTGAACAAGCAAAATATGCCTATAATTATTTTGGTATCGTTTATAAGTTGAGTGTAAAGGATGAGATACATTATAGGTCCCCGACAAGAGAACAGTCACACAAATAATTTCAACACTGTATATAATTGTTTTCACCGAACCGCAAATTATCCTATGACAATAGTTACGAACTGTGTCTCCTTATAAATTATTAAACCTGCTCCTATCTGCTGCCTACTTTATCATTTTATAGCTAACTTTGACATTATCTGAAATGCAGATGCCATCTTTATTAGGAATAATGTTCGTTTTATTTCATTCCCAGCCACACTGTTAAAAAATGAATGTGAAATTACAGAAGAAATTAGTGTAAAATGTTACAGCATATTTTAATGTAAGAAAATACATCTTTTTACCCCATGGTGAACGGGGTCTAGATTTTACTCACCCTGTTGTTGGTGCTTTTGTTATTGTTCTTGTTCTTGTAGTTGCTGTTGATGTAACACTAACTAAATCGACTATTTCTCTGTCAATAATGTTAGGATTCTTCTGAAAATTGGGCAATATGTACCTGATAGTACTACGCAAGTCAAACGGAGCCCGAATTTTCAATTCTACAATGATTTTTTTTTTCAAAAAAAGAGTTTATAAATGCACACAGCGCAAATGTCAAGGCTTTGAGGCATGTATTAATAATACATGCTTCTAATACATGCTTCAACGCCTGCAGCCACATGATTTGTATTTGTTTAAACATGCACACAGCAAAAATGTCAAGGTCTTGAGGCAGGTATTATTAACACATGACTCAACACCTCGACATTTGTGCCTGCACCCACATGATTCGTATTTTCTGCAGGCCAAGGAGTATGTCTCGCAGTGCGGACTTGTTCTGGTGTTGTTCAACACATGTTAAGTGTAGATTTCCTTTCCCGTCATGTATACTTACAAATTATTGTCGATGTTCAAATTGTAAGTAAAATTACAAAGTAACTTGTTGAACAACATTAAAGCAAAATTCACTGTAAAAAGATAACACTAGTATGCGGTATTGCTTTACACCACTGACCTGTCCAATTACATGTACGTGATGTTGGTTTACACATCTGTGTAAATTTAACATAAAAACATTTCTCCATGTCAGAAAATACGACTTTTACAGTGTCTTCAAGTTGCAAAAAAACTCAGTTTTATGTAGTTGTGAAGAATTTAAAGACATTACATCATTAAAGTTACATGTTTGACACAGGTATTTCTTTTTCAGTTTTAACCAAATATCATATGTAGATGAGCACATCTCACTGTGGCAATGAGTAAGCGCTTCTGAGTCTTATCAGTCACTTTGATTATATCGTTATTAACTGAAATGTAATCAGATACACCAATTTGCCCACAATATGGATTTCGGTTGTGATACAGTTTTTTGTGGGCTTCCTTAGTCAGATATGATTCCACCAGCTGCTTCAAGATCAGTTTCTTTCAGTAACATGGCTGGTGTAGCATCCTGCGAGAAGAAATACCCAATAGGCTGTTTTCACTTCTTGGCAAGCCCACTTACCATAAATGCCAGAGCTTCATTTGCAATCCGGTATGTTTGTTGGAACTGCTGTTGTTAGCAGGGGTCACCACCGTTGTGTTAGTAGCGATTTTTTTGTTAGTGGACTGTCACTAGTGTAAGTAGGAGTTTTGTTAGTATTGGTGTTGTTAGTATGGGTTTTGTAAGTAGTGGTGTTGTCAGTACGGGATTTCTATGGAAGCTCATTGCGACCATCAAGTTCTCGATGTCGACAACTTGACAACGCAAGATTCTAGTTAAAATCTCGAGTTGTCGAGTTGTCGACGGCGACAGCGCGACATTCTGGTTAAAATCTCGCGTTATCGAGAACTCGATGGCCGCAATGAGCTTCCATAGATCTCGGCAGTAAGAGTTTAATTGGAAGGATGTAATTAGTAGGGGTTATTTTAGAAGGTGTGTCAAGGGGTATTGTTTGTGAAGTGTCTTTAGTAGGGGTGTTTTTATTTTAGTGAAGATTGTCAGGGTGCTCCTCCTCACTTACAGTATGAACACTAAGTAGTGGGCATACTCTCCATTTAACTGCAAAAAAAAGGTGTATACTACATATGTTTGTCTATCTAATATATTTAACTTGACCCTAGAGGCTTTGGAATGGGTCTCTTTTAGATGTTATATGATTTTGTTTTTAAAATCACATGCCTACGAGGATTAAATACAAATTCGAATGGCCGGTCCCCATGCCTGATTATCTACAACATTACAATGGTTACATATTTTCTACATTAAATGGAGCATCCTGAATATCAAGAAGCAAGTTCTTTTCTGTAGCCTTAACCGTATTAGAGTTGTCCGTGCCAACAGGTCCATGTTAACTGTCTGTCATTTTGACAGCATGACAAGTCAGACGATAGAGGGCGCGCTGTTACAACGGCGGACACTGAGATCAAAATGCCGCCTCGCGAGTCGGCTTTCCCGTTATTTTTAGACTCCCTGATATAAAGTAAAGGTAATACGGACTTCAAATGACTGGGTTGTTTCGATTGTCGTTGGTAATATATATGTATTAAGATATGAGTGCTTTACAGAAAACAGAACCCTCTGGCTAAAGGCAGTATGTTTCCAGGTTATATTCATGATGTCATACTAAGCAGAGGAAGAACATTATCTTTCCAACAGCAAAAACACCTAAGTGACTACACATTTTATGGTTTTGTGTAGCTGTCATATAAGCCGTCATATAAGTGAAAGACCGTTGAGCATGGCGTTAAACACCAATTAATCAATCAGAAACCAGTTTTATTTATTGGTGTCCAGTGAAGTTTCGAGTAGTTCTAGACCAAACTGTTACGCACAGACCGCCTTTTAATTAAGTGAAATATCTAACTTATATTCTCGGGTTAGGAAAGTCGTAGTTAATACCATTTTGCTGATCGCATTCTTAACCGATAACAGTTTGGTTATAAAGCAGCTCAATGGAAACGAGAAAAGCACGGAGATATTTTAGAACAACTGTAAGCATACTTTTTTTAGGCTGTCACAATAAATATTATATTAATTGAATACCTTTTCTGTGCTACTCTAAATCCACTTAATTTTTCATACGTCGTTTGTGCCCGGGGTTAATTATTTGTGGAAACAGCGCATTAGTTCTGGAATCAAGTTAGTTTGTCTCATTTCGTCTATGGGGTATGGTCTATTTTCGTCAATCCGTTCAACTATTTGTTTGAGATTCCTTGATAACCGTGATTCGTAGATCTTATTCTTCAACTAATAAAGGATGTAGGTCACACAAGAGACGGGCTTAAAAGCCTTTGTTCTGATGAAAATAGACAGAGACATCCAAACAGTTAATTGCGTTCTGCAATTTCCACATTTTGACAGATCGACAACTGTCCAACAACTCCTTACTTAACAAAGCAATATAAGCGTTGTAGCCGTACATTGATACTGTTGAATGGTTCAAACGCATATGATCGTGTTGGGTTAGTTATACTATTGACTATTTAATTACAGAAATTTGGATCTTGTTATTATGGTATAAGGAACTATTCACCCAGATAGGACAGCTGAATATACAATAGTAAATATGGATTGGTTATAATATACACAGTCAATGTTAAGTGTCATAACGGCGTGGCGGCGCAAAACTGTTTTGCAGTTTGCTGGCTAAATTGAGGTTTTAGGTGGATTTGAGGATTATTCCCCTCACACGAAGGCGTTGCAACCCCAGTATGTGCCACTTTCGAGATAACTGGTACACAAGTATGACAACACGAGACAACAACTTCACGCAAAGAGAGCACCCGCCAATCACCCGCGACAATATGCCGAGACCCAAATAAATCCCAATAGCTATAATTTGATAATATATTATGGAGAGGCTGTTCTGGTGTGACAAATGTAACGAAATAAAGCCGTTAACTATGTGATACACCGACGAGATTGTAAAAACTAGAGCAATACGTGTTTAGATTATATAGTTATTTCAACAGATTCGAACTCGGGTCTCTGGCTGGCAGGGCCAGCGCCTATTTATATATTTATATATCGAACCCCAGTGGAGGCAAGCAAAATCTTCTTTCTCTACATTTATACAAAAATATATAAAACGTAAACGGACATAAACCATGAATTTTGTATTACCAAGGCACTTTAATCGCTAGGAATCCCATTAGATGCCAAATTCGGTTATGTGACATTTTTCTACAGATAATTCGAACACATTGCAACACACGTTTTATTAATTTTTTTAAAGCTTGACGTCGGTGTACTCACATACAATATAACAAACACAGCACTGCATAATGTATTTCAGCAATCCGTTCTAGTTTTCGAATTGTACATACTTTATGTATCTGTTGCGCATATTCGTGTACTAAAAACACATTGTTAACAATACGAGCGTTGTAAAGCTAACACATTACCCAGTTAATCAATCAAATATCAATACTCGGTGCATTCGTTATAATTTTTAGTAAACGGTGGGTGCTTGTCTTTACTGAAATGGTTTTGCTTATAAAAGGTTACTCACACATTCCCGAGGTAAACGATATGAGGTGCACAAACATACACAGAACTTCTGCAATAGTACTGTTTTTCCGCTTGTTTCTATCAACCCTGACTGTATCACATGCGCGTACTAAACGTGACAGTAACATTAACCATTTTCTTAAAGCATGTATTTCCTGTAGACAATCGAAACCAATATTGATATCAAAATATTACAACTTGTGCTAAGAGAGTTGTAATATAACCTTACTTCAGCATAGTGGAAACATTTTAACATTGGAATCTTCATGTACATGTTTTAATCATAGCGCCTGGAAACGTGATGCATTGCGACCAATTTCAAGATTTACTGTTATCTACGGTGGTTCCAAATAGCGCATCGTTCTAATAGACTATCTAAAAGAACTACAAACCAAAGACGCCATAAACGTTTTGCGTGGCTATCAGGTGCCAAGCATCATCCGAGTTGATTAAATCATTGTTGGTCGAAATTTGTTCAAGACAAAATTTTCACTTTTACATTTTACATTTGTGTTGCAAAATAAGTTTAATAACAGTATCAAAACAAGATGGCGACATTAAGTCGATTGGTTGACGATATTGAACATTACGTTCAGGTCCCCAACCTAATGCACGTTTAACGTAGGCACAGATGTCCTATTTGTAAAAAGCATCCTGAAAGAACAATTTTCCACAATAAAACAAAACACTTATCGTTCATATTTATCTTTCTTTCTACTTAATTCCCACCTTACATGTAATCCAATAAATATAACCAAGAAAAAATATATTAGATATTTTCATACATTATTTTCATTTGTTGAGATAACATCCTCTTAGACTGAACATATTCTAGTTCAGAAAACGATTGCTAACTGAGACCCTTCCGGGAATGGAAACTAGTCTAAGACACGAAAATATTGTAAATTATTACTTTCTAAACGACACCAAAAAAATCTGTCACATATTCACATAATTTGAAAAGTCAGCCGTAGGTATTCTTGAGTCTTGCGGTGGTTTTGTTCTAATTTCTGTGTCACCTTTGGCCACACAAAGTAAACTATGCTGACTGTGAATAGATAAAACCAAGGAAGAGTTTTTTTCTGTAAATTCATGGACCCGTGAGGACTAATAATATCAGCTGGTACTTCTTTCAGATAACTATTAAATTTCTTTGCATGTAGAACCTCAAAGAAATGTTTATTGACTAAATAAGAATGACTTTACAGATGATGAGGAATAGTCAGGACAATGGTATCCCCTACTTCAATTTATGTATTTAATTTGTCAGAGTACAATGTCGCTATTTAGCCGTAATTTTTAGACAAACCTGTCATTCCAGTTGATTCATATCAATGGCGAACATATATTTCATGACAATGTCGGAAGACTCTTTTGATACCAAATAAAATGCGTTAAGAATTCAAAATATTTTGTCCTTGTAAGTTTATTTTTCTACGCCATCACATGATATTGTCAGACTAAAGTATGCTTTGTTGGCGAATTGGAAGTTGAGAACAACCTCGAATAAGCTAGTATCGACAAACATCGATGTCTGCAATACAGTAGGTCAAATCAGCTTGGCACACGCAGGTCATTGGCCAGTAAACCTTTGATCCATGGTAATTTGTTTTTCATCACGGTGTGGATTATTACAAATGGTTCGTGAGAGCTTTGTAACCTAGTGTTAATTGCTACTTGTAAGGAAATGGCTCGTCATTTGTCAATTTCGTTTAATGGCCCAGAGGATCACCCCAGCAATCTGAGTGATAAACATACGTTTTTTTATGAACATTATTCTTGGACCCTTTTTGTTCTTACTTTACATTAACGATTTTTCAAGTAATATAATTAACAACATTCGTCTTTTCGATGACGACACCTGTCTGTACGTTGTATCTGCAAAAACTTCAGTCAGACCTGTCAGCCATTGAGAAATGATCAGACCACCAGTTAATGGAGTTCAACCCAAAAAAAATCAAAGCTTTCACTATATCCAAAATACAAAACCCTTCCCAGATCAATCCACAATTTAAATCTATAGAAATTACTTTGTCATCATCCCATGAGATTCTGGGAATTACAACATCGGGGGACGGCACATCGGGAGAGCCTTTACATTTCATCATTATTGTGTAATGAATCTTCTTTAACTTCACGCGGTTAAGTACAAACTTGAGAGAAAATGGGTATAATTGATGTATGTGAGTTTTGTGAACCAAGGGTTGGAATACGCTGATATAGTTTTGGATTACAGAAGCACTGTTAGAAAGATTTGAACAAATACAACTAGATTGTTTTCTCAAAATCGCTGGACTCATCAGAAGTAAGCCAACACAATTACTAATGAAGAAACTGGAAGGAGGTTTTGTGGAAGGAGGCGACTTACCTAGGGCAACCGGTTTGCCATAGTTTGAAACCCGTTTTGGAGAGAATGGGATCCTTGTGATCGAGGGGCCACTTGGTTGACTTTATAGCCATTTGGTTCCAACACGTCACTATTCTCACAGAAAGGTGGTCAGATTGGCCCGATCCGATTAAGTGGCTGGTCACGTCTAGCCCTGCAAGGATCACAAGTTTCCATCTATAATCATTGTACATTTTTAAACCCAACCAGATAAAAGCATAAAAAAAGCAGAAAAGTAATTTCAACTTACTCATTGGCCAATGAAGTAGAAAACGCCTTACGTTCAGTTTTCAGTTTTTCACCCACGCGTCACTGCTGGTAGGTTTCATCCTTGTTGGTACTCCGTGGTGGGTGGAGGACATGGTGGTGACAAAACTTAAAAGTTTTATTATGATCTGGACGGTGTCAAATGGACCCGATTAATTGTCATACTAATAACATTTTCCACCACAGAAGTTCAGGCAAAATGTTCACCCAACCCAACAAATTCAGCATCTGCCGCACAGACATCGGATTTATCATCAGTAACATCTAGGTCATCACCCATCTCTTCACCTAAAAGAACTAAAAAAAAATGTGACAAAAAAACAAAAGTAAACCTCTTAGATGCCTTAGAGGGTATGAAGGTAGAAATCGCAGCCACATTCTGTTGTAAATCGTAGTGGAGGGCGAGCCAACAGGGCTACTTGCCAGGCTGACATCACTATTTGGTGGATCCCTGAGAGGATACACAGCATCCTGAAAGACCAAGGAGTAGATTGCCACAAGCTTGCCAACGATCACAATCCACTGGCTTACCCACCCGTCCCCCTCTATAATGGATACAATAATTCAATGGAATCGGCGATGTCTGAAGGTTTTCTAGTTCAGTCAAATAGCCGATCAGTCATATGCCTTAAGCAGGCCCATTTAAAACCTGTGACAAGGTTAAAATTACACCGGGTCGTCACCCATCTCACACCGATCCTAAAAATGAACGCCCTATAGCTCTTACCATCTGTGTCTGTAAGACTATGAGCGGCAATTAATAACCGCCTTGTCTGGGTCCTCGGGGGACCAAAACCTAATAACCAACACCCAATGTGGCTTCAGACAAGGTCGGTCAACGATAGACCGCTTGATTCGTTTTGAATGGTTTATTTGAAAATGAACAAGTTTTGTCAGTATTTTTTTTATCTAAAGAAGGCATACGACACAACATTGAATCATAGAGTTTAAAAATACCTCAGACATGGGACTGAGAGAATGCCTACCAATATCTATATATATATATATAGCGGAATTTGTAAAGGGTAGACATTTTAAAGTTAAAGTGAGCTCATCTCTATAATTCACATGAAGAGGAGATGGGTGTCCCACAGGGCAGTATGCTTTCATCTACTGCATTTAGTATAAAGATCAGTTGTCAAGCAGGGTGTTGAGATCTCTCTCTACGCAGATGACATTTTAATCGACTAGAGAGCTAAACTCCAGCTTAACTTGAACAAGATTGAGAAATGGGCTACAGAAAAGTCGGGATGCATTTCTGCAATAAAACAAAATGTCATCCCTTTTCAGGACTAAAGTTCTGTTTTTTTAAATTATCATTTATCCCCCATAATAATGCTCCCAATGTACTAAGGCTCTCGACATATAAAAGTATGGTTCTATGTCGGAGCGCGTTTTGATAATATACTGCTATGCCGATTACGCATTGGCTGCAGCTCATCTTCTCAAGATTTATGAACAATTGTTTTGACTTGATTCTCCTAACTGCTCGTGTGGTTTCGGAGACGGCTTTGTCAGTCGCTTTCTGCTGATTTGTCCGACTTTTCAACCACTATTGACATGGTAAGGGTATGGTACAAAAGATTCGTAATCATGGATTCCAAGCTGAAATAACATCAGCTCTTCTCTTCCACTGTTGCGAAACACTTTCAACTAAAACAAACATATATGTTACAGAATGTGTTTTTCTTTTATAAAAGAAACCAACGTTTAATATAGGATACCTATATATATCTTCCCTAATTCCATTACTAAGAAAATAAAGGATCTTAACAGTTTCCTGAAGCCTGGCCAACGTTATGCTTAGTTTGATAGAGCTATTGACCAAGCCAACATAACTTGGGCATGTAATGTTATCCATGAGATGATTGCCCACTATGAATCCTGTCTTGTAAAATTGAAGGCACACTTGACTTTGGTCAAGTCAACACAGAGTCTAGATTTTGACCGTGCTTTATATAATTCAATTAAATGGGGTAAACAGAACTTTCGACATAAACTTTTGAATTCAACTTTGGTCAATTCGTTCAATAAAATCGTATCATTCCAGCGTTTTTGTTTTCCCACTACTCCCGCTTTGCCTTTACGTCTGTTAGCCATTCTCCATCTCAGTCTCCTTCTCCACAGCCTGGTCTTTCCTCATTTGCCTCCACATCTCAACCTGGACATTCTGCCTGGTCCCCTTATTCTCGGCCTCAGTCCCTTTGCCCTCCTACTCCTCAGTCTTGACCTTCTAGCCCTTCGACTACCCCACCTCCTGCCCATTCCTCCTCCCACGGGTGTGATCGTTCCTATTCTGATGTCGTGAGATCCCCACCTTCAGTTCCACGAAAAATTCAGTTCAATGATAAAGAAAGTAACACATTTTGGAAATTCAGACACACTTCATCTAAACGGCACCTTCCAAAAGTAAATTCTTATTTTTCTAGAATTATTTTGGAATCTCACCCTGATATCTAAGTAGAAATGTTATCAATGTGCGGCAATTCCTTTCGGACTCTTGCTAAAAATTATAAAGGACCCCAGCCGGAGATTGTTATCCTGAATGTTGTAATAAACAATAAGAAAACTTCTAGGCCAATTCCGCAAATGCGAAACATGATGGCAAATATCGGGCAGATGTTCCCCAAATCACTTTTATATTTCGTTGAACTGCAGTCATAATCTTAATTGCCAGCCAGTGACATTAAGTCTACGGTTCAGCACGGGACAACTATGTGAAGTCGTTTTACTTAATTCACCATCAGGAAAGCCTTGGAGCGTTTCGAATTTCACCAGTGGAGAGTATATGTGTTGAAGCCAACGAGCCACCCTTATACAACCGAAGGATAAATCTTGGTCTCCAATATGATACAAAACTAAAAGCTTATCCTGACATTCCTGCCTACAATTTTTTTATCCAGCGTTTGCGGATTGGTTAGAAAGGAGCCTAAGGAGGAATTCCTTCGCATAAAACCACATCTGGCAAATGCTGGAATCTGTTTAGAAGATATTTCAACAGTTTCTTTTACATCTCCACATCTTTGGTTGTTTCGACGACCTACCTTCATCTTCGATCTTCGTTTATTTTTCTGCAGCCCACAAGCACATCTTAAGTTTACTTAACAGATCTTAAGACCAATATAACCAACTACACTCTTCAAAAAAAGAAACGCAAAATGAAATTCAAAAATGATACTTACAATTTTGTACACATATGTTAACT